>JAPYYX010000376.1:0-101453 GCA_030522605.1 Cremastinae sp. B BG-2022a | reverse complement strand
CAATTAAACGCGTTTATTTAGCATCGCGCCATAAGACGCTGTACAAAATTCCCATATTTCGAAATTAAATTTCTCAAAAAATCGGTCGGTGAGGTATATTTTTTTTTTTTTCTAATATATCCAGTTTCATCTGAATTATAACATATTTTAAATTCAGATTTTTGTCTAATATCGTCGATGTTTGATCAACCCCCTTAATTAGTAAATGTGTTACTTAAATATGTAAGTCTGAATATTGAATTTCAGATCGACAATGATAGTCATAAAGATTTTACATTGATAACTGCATTTGATGACAATGATTTATTGAATTTTTCAAGCAAACATTTTGCATACATAATTTATCCGCGTTAGTGAAGTTAACGGTAAAAATAAAATGTGAAGGAGCATGCAGTAACAAATTGTTCTGACAATACAGCAACGATGATGAGGTAATGCTCTTCGTTGGAGTGTTGTATCTAAAGCTACACACAATACGACGGAGCGAGGGACATTACCAACAAACCCGCCGGCTCAACGGGCTTGTCTTGTTAAGGATGTACCAGGGGTATAGTCGTACTAAAAAATTCATGGTAGCTCGAAGAAGAAAAGATTTTAGATCAAAATGAAAAGCCACGAAAAGCAAACTCGAACCGATGTTAAATACAAACGTACATAAACCAATTAACTTTCACTTTTTGGAAAACATATCCAGCCATTGTTGATTTAGTAGAATATCGACCAAATAATTCGTTCAATAATATATTGGATCTAATTGTAATGTTGATACGTTATGGATGAAGTTACCTTCTCATCCTATCGGTTTTTCATGATGTTCTCGTGAAATTTTCAATTGATAAATATTTTCGTATATCGATGAAACGAATAAAAAATTGAAATGTCAGTAATAGTTTATGAGCTTTTGAATGAGAATGTACGTTGGGCGCATCTTTAACTCGCTGTGTAGGAGTTAACTTCATAGTGGTATAGGCAGACACAAAGGAGTTGAACCATCAATACAGACGTGCTCTCATCGTCACGGGAATCATTCTGTTTCAAGCTGTTACATATTACAAGAAATATCACCGTATACCGTCCGTTCCACGTCTGAAACGTGCATGTGAATATTCCGGAGCTCGGTGTATGGCTCTGCTAACGAAAACGTATATATACTTTTTAAAGTATCCGCATATATTTCTCGTACCTCTCTCGTTGTGTAAGTTTTGTCAACCGTATCCCAGCCCGTCCCGCTTCGTTCTACACCACGTTCCATTATGTATACCTTTTTCAAATGAAAAATTTCACTCGAATTTACACTTTTTCTGGGTCATCTGACGTAGCGAATGCAATTAATCGATTTCCTCGTTTCGTTTCATCTCGTATGTTTGATGTAATATTTATCATTGTTTATACTTCGTTGTGATTTAATAATTTTTGTAGTTAGCATTAAAGTCCGGTTGGTTTATTTTTTATCCGTTTGGATTATTCCGTTATAATTATAATAACGCTTCAAAATTTTAACATGTATTAGGTAAAAATAAAATAATAATCAAATCATTCACCCGTGGTATAATGTAATTTTGAATAAACTGCTCGAGTGAATTCGAGGATTTTCCTAAGAATCCCGTTGCACCCTTGACGTGTACTCCGCTCGGAGATGCCTCTTTAATTTAATTAAATTAATGAGACAATTGTTTCGAAACTTTATGAGATTTTGCGGGAAAGCAGCGTGACCTACATTGCCGAAATTGACGCCAGTTTTCATGCAACATTTACGATGTATCCTTTTTTACATCAGTCTTTAAATTTTTATTTTTCAACTGATACTGTACCATTGCAGTTTTTTACCTAAAATTTAAATTCAGATGAGCTTGATTTTAGACCTCTTTACCTCGGACGTCTGGACAGTTTTTTCTCGTACTCGACTGAAGGATCGTTCTATAAATCCACGCGAGTAATGCAGTAGGCCAAGAGAGTCAACGCCAGTCATCAAGCTGGCGAGCTAAGATAAGTATAGTGTTGGTTGCAAAAACTCTCCAATTAGTTGAAGACTTTATTAACGAAAATGCAAGTTGACCGTGTGACTCGTATTTCTGTCTTCGCGATTAGTTCCCGCGAGTTCAAAAGACTTTTCGAAAAAATTATACTCGCACACATCTAGATTCATTAAAAAACCCAAAAACTTGATTTTTTCATGAAAGCTAATTAATTTCATCTGACATATTCTGTTGTCATAAAGCTTAACGAACAGCTGAATGTTTTATATCGATTATGATCAGCGATAATTAATATTTTTCAAAGATTCATCCTCATCAAGATTAACAATATTCTCTATAATTACTTTACAAATTTTCTTTTTATCTTGAACTTTCTATACCAAGAAGATAATGAACCAGCGAAAAAATGTAACGCAGTTAAAAAGTCCATATCCTCGCGTTGGCATTACGAGGCTCGCGTTCGTGTGGACAATTCTGTAATAAAACACAGATGTGGCCGGTAACGAAATATTCATCGTTGACATAATAACTAAACAAGAGAGCTAGAATGGTTTTAGCTGAAGACGGGAGGTAAAACTGGTACGTTCAATTGTGTACATACTCTCGCTCGGTGCAGGCCAATTTGAATACATTCATGTATATCTGTGTATATCCTCATGAAAGTGTACATGGTTATAATACGCCGGGTTTCCGTGTACACGAGTATCGTATGCGCGGAGTGCCCGATGAGTGGGAGAACACGCGATATACACGCAGAATCAAATCGCTCTGTCTTCCTCTTCTGTTGCGGCTGTTTAATTTAGGTGCTCCTGCCGGTTGTCGGATTCTACGTGCCTAATACAAGTCTCTCTCTCACTCTTTCTTCCTCTCCCACATTTTGTGTGTACACACAAAATGTGCAAGTGTATTCTAACTTGAATCCAGCTGGTACACAAGCTACGGCGTATTTGTCGTGCGCGTGTGCGTAATTGAGTCTAGAGACGGTCGCACACGGGGAAACATGCTCGCGAGTACTGATCTCGAGCTGAAAGCCGCTGGGAGATGGGCCGAGGGCTTCGCATGGGAAACGGGAGGAAGGAGAGACCGAGTACAAACGCGCTGGAGTAGAGTGCAAAGAGAAGGGCGGGAGGGGTGAATCGAGGGCCACCCTGGAGTTGCATACTCCTCTCTCTTGCCTACTTCTCGTAATTAAATGCCAGCACGGGCATACGCTTCCCATTTTGTACCTGAAAACTGAAAAAATTTTTTATTCCACATTCGATATATTTTCAAGCTTTTTTATTTTATTTTATCTACCAATGAGCTCCGTGCTAAATACATTTATCGAGTTGAAATTTTAAACAGATATATACTCACATCCGTCTGTTTAATCGACACGATTGTGCCATTTGGATACCATTTGCTAAATTTTTTATTCAATTTCACATATCATTTTCATTATGCAATAATAACTCGTAGCTTTCATCGTTTTTTCGAAGCTAATTTTCCGTCATTCCTAATTCATAGATTGTTAAATATTTAGCAAACTTCGAATATATATTCTTTCACCCGTCAGCAGGTTACAATCTAAAAAAAGAGTGGTAAATCGAGAAAGAATACTAGATATCAATCTGTCGATCGAGATGACAAACGGCCTTCTTCAAACGCCTGCGCATATCGGATTTGTGACGTTTGCCCTTTCCGTGAGTGTCAATGCACCTGCACGAGTGCGATTATATGTGTGCCGAGAGTTCACAGAGCATATATCTTGCTCGATCTCGGACACGCACGGCGCTAACCCATTTTAATGGATGATGAGCAACCGAGATCTCGGAGCATATAAAGCGCGAGTACGTTAAATCTTTATACATTGCTCTCACATAATATATATACTTTTATGTAGATGATCGCACATGAGCGTCGCAAGCTTTACGCCTATATTACCTCGCATATACCGCTTTCTATTTCCTCTCTCTCGCTTTTCTTAAAACTTTGCCCGAGCGTGCGAACTCTTGAAAGTTTCTCGCTCTCTCTCTCTCTCTCGGACTCGTCTCAAGGAGCCTCAGTTGATACTCTCTTTTTTGTTGACTTCCTCAAGATTTTCAGGCAAAGGTACGAGAATTTCGTCACGGTGGATTGTATGTATATCGGATAAAAAGGGTAGAGTGGGACAGAGACATCGCACGTGCGCCCGCACACGTCTACTTTGTGGCGAGATTCAAGCGACGAGATCTTGAAAAAAATTTTTTTTTCCTCTTTCACCTTTGAACTGCATCTCTCTCACTTCCTTGCTGAAAAATATAATACATTGCTATAGACGATTTACAGAATAGCTGGTGCTTGTACTCTTTTTTATCGAGTACTCGCGCGTAGCATGTACGTGTACTTTTTCGTGTATTTATGTATACGTATATATGTATATATCTCTTCCGGACTCACAGCCAGGACGAGAGGTAAGGTCGGGGGTAACCGCACATTATGTGATTTCTACAGGGAGCGAGCTAACTTTGCGATTGAATTGTCAAGCGACAATGGCAATCTGCCAGCTTCCCGCAACGTTTTCTTCCCATGTACGTGTTCCTTCCTTTTTTCCTCTTTTTTCAGGGACCGTATACGTCTTCGATCGATTTATCGTTTGTATATTTTCTCGCGCGTTTCCGCACTGTCGCGCACTTCGCTCCGGGATTTTTCAAAAGGGTCGTCGCCTTTGAGGGTCAAGATTATGGATCAGGTCTCACCCTGATGAGGCTTGGGAGCTTCCCTGTCATCACGCGAGACGTAAATTAGCTCGAGGATCAAAATAACGGTCGAATTTCCGAACGACGTCTCACGCGTACTTACCTCCTCATTTTTTTCCTGACTATTACTTATATTTTATCGGGATTAAGAGTGTCGCGTCCCACGTGCAAAAAACTTTATAAATTTATGTAACGGTCGACAAAAAGTTATGTTCAATTTTGGGAAACGTTAGTTCATATGTTTATGAACACTTTGGGTACAGGAACATGAAAAACGGAATGAACGGACGACGCATTCTTGCAACACGCTATGTGTGTACTCTCTCTCACTCTTGAGAAGAAAACTGAAAATTGGAAGAGATGTCAGTTGAGAAAAAAACAAACAGCAAGAATCTCTTTCAGGTCGAGAAAACGTAGACACCTTCACATTTTCTTGCCTCACGGGGACTAAATCGTTTGAGAACCAGGAACTGAGTCTCCCTTGCATTCATATGTACCCAGACTGTTGTATTTTTTCCGCGAAACAGCAATTTTCCTCAATCTAACTCCTCCGTAACAAAAGATCAGGATCTCGCCTCTAATTTTCCAGATAGGGGCAAAACAACAAGTTCATCCGACGCGTAAAGTGTAAAAATTGCGCTCAAAATCCGTGGATCCCTTGCGTTAAAAAATAGTATCTCCAACAAAAATTTACTCACTCTGTTTTCACATTCACGGTTTTTCTTTTTCTCTTTCTTCGTCTCCGCGTTCGTATGCCTATCGAACGATGAATTCTGAATAATGCGGTGACCGGTGAATTTTTCAATGAAAAAAGGATGAGGTAAAAATGGCCTAGCTGACACTGCATAGTGATCATATATACATATATATATATATATATGTGCATATACATTTCGGTCGTCGATTTTGACGACGGGTAAAATGGAGTAAAAAACAAAATGGGATAAAAAGTTGGCTGAACTTATCGGCAAAACGTGTATAATCGTACTCGTTGCTTTTGCGAGCATGCTTTGCGAACAAATCGCTATGCTCTTTGCCCTATTTATTCCTTTCTCTTTTTCCGTGAGTATATTACCCGGTATCTCTCTTCCTCCCGCGTACTCTGAATATCTTTCTCGTTTTCTCTGTATATTTCTATCTCTGCTTGCGTTTCCCTGGCCACAGGAAAACTCGATCGTTATACACGCTTATGCTCCACGCGTATATTTCGTGATCCTCGCGGCTTTTCGTAACAAGCACGTCTATAGCATCGCTTCTGTATGGCACGACGATATAGACTGTGTATCGTGTGAGTCCGTATATATCGGTACACGCGTATCGGGTACACGCGAACTTCGGCCCGGGTGTACACACATTAGAATTTCTAATGGCTCTTTGCCGCGTGCACTCGTTATATCCTCCTTTCGAGCTACGGACACACACCTCCGCGTTTGCGTCTACGTGACCGTTATATTACAAGTCTGAAGCCATCAGGCCGACCGTGGCTACCATCCGAGTGGCTCATAAATTAAAAGCCTGCAAATTTAATTTGCACTCTGTGTGCCTCTTCACTCTTTTTTCTTCTTCCCGTTCTCATTGTTTTCATGAAGAAAAAACACACGAAAATACGAAAAAAGATGTGAAGGAAAGTCTCGCATTTTCAATTTGCTGGTTTATCAAAACTCGATCGACTTTTAACGTGATTCTGGCTCGAATTCTCTGGTTCTGATTTTAAAAAAATGTGCAGCGAGAAATCGAAGGAGAAATGGTTTCAAGTCGCGAGAGAGATGAATCGATCTTATGAATAATAGAAAAATCCCTCACGGTATTACGCTCATTCTTTTTCGCTTCGGTTGTCGTAATTCTGCAACTTTAGTGTTGGCTATAATCGGAGAAAAGTTTACTTTTTCCTTTCTTTCGATGATCGACGAGAGCTTTTGCTCGGTTCTGCGGAAAATGAGAGGAAAAAAAAGAAACAAGAGTCTGGCACCTCCTCGACCTGCATCTGTCCTCGAGTACACGAGAAGGCTCTTCACTCTCGAGCCGATTTCGACCTTGGAAGGGTCGAGAGGAAGGAAGTGAGAATTTCCAAGGATGTAGTGTGCCCATTTTACACCTCAGCCCCAGATCGATCCCATTTTCCTGCTCGATTTTTTACAAAACCGTTTCACAAATAAATCGACGAAATATATAGTATCATCGTCGAATCTCTTCGAGCTTTTCTAGTATCGCGATTAAAAGTTACCTTTCCCCTTTCATACTTGCACGTCGGCCGAGCTAAACTTAACCGCAAGACGAATAGCCTGGCAAATGGACAAACGATGAGAATAGTCAAAGCGTTAACGTGTCGCGAAGACGCATTTCCATCAGGTTTTTAAAGCGCAAGATTTATATAGCCTCATTTTGGCGGGACATCAAGACGTTTTCCGTCGCTCTCCTTCTCCAGTCTAACTGTGTAGATTGTTGAAGCACACTTTACGAAACATCGAGGGGGCTTTTATTTCGGGTCAAGTTGCATCAGCTCCCACTTTTCGTTCAACATATAGAGGATCACTGGGGGTGTAACCGTTCGCGCGAACGGTGCTAAGTTTTCGGTCTGTGTTGAATTTCTACACAGATAGACAGCACTATAAGAGCGGCAGTGCCGGGTGTTGGGTTACCTTAATATTTTACTTTGGCCTCTTTTCCCAGTTCTCCGGTACATGTCGTTCTTCCGTCGGTCCCGCCACTCCCGAGGGAAGTTACGCCGTGAAGAAGAGAGAGTGAAAGCTCGTACCTATGTGCCCGTTCGCCGTCTTGACGGCGACGAGCATACGTGTGCGAGAAAAGACGTACGAAGAGAGCGAAGTCGCCGTAAGAAAAGGTGTTTCCGAGATGGCGGGGGTCACGGGCGTGCAGCTTCGTTCCTTCCTCGAATGGCATTACCTTTTAAAAGAGAATAAGATGGAGAGAGAAAAAGAGAGAGAGAGAGAAAATGAGCGCAGTGAAGAAGAAAAACCGAGAGAGCGAGAAAACCGATTGTTTCGGCGGCGTGAGCCAAGTGCAAACGAGCTGTTTCCGCCAGGCCCGAACACCGACGCGTTCTCCCCATCGCGAGCCTTCTTCTTCCAAAGAGCTAGCGCTCCTCAAACATTTACGGACGTTCTTCAACCACTTCTGTTCCACCTATATCCGTATATGCATACGGCAGGTACACACGTCCCGGAAAAGGGATGAGCTCGTTTCTTCCATCCCCCACCGCGCGCACGTTACGTATGTCAGTCGTTCCAGTCTTCGTAACGTCGTTCCAACACCGTCCGATCCTCACACATATGTCTCTCCTTTCGATCGATCCAGCGGAGCCTCCTGATACTTGGCTCTGATACTTCTCTTACTTTTTTTACACATAAAATACCGACACACACACATTCGGCCGTGTTGAGAAATACAAATTTAGCCTCGTTCGAGGCGTTCGTGCAAGAAGATGGCTCTTCCGCCATTTCTCCACGTTTATACTTCATGCCGGTGAGATACGGATCTTTCCTCGAGTTCTCCTACCAGTCCATAATCCCGCATTACTGACCCCGGTATACTGTATATATAACGTAAATGTCAGATATGGAAAAAGATACGCGTTAAATGCAGGCTGTTTCGGGAGACGCACGACACGTGTTAGTTTCCGTGTATATCGGGCGCACTCAAACGTGACTCTCAAACGGCCGGCGAACGGATGTACTCTCGGCTCATCGCTTCACAGCCAGGCCACCGTCGTTGCTGCTATTTGTTTTTCGTTAAGCGAAATTGCTCGTCCTTGGGACACGAGGGTACGTCCTGAAGAGCTCGGTAAACTCTGTTAACCATCGACTGCCGTGAACGCGCGCGCTTCCCATCCTTTCAAACAGTTCCAACATTTTTCCACCCTCCTCTGTATACCACCCCCGCGCCACTCATACCGATCCGGCCGGCTTAAACGACATTTTCGTAAACGCGCCTCATATTTCTTAACGTCGTTACCTCGCGCCCATTCCTCTCCGTCTCCAGTTTTCGGTGACCAAACCCTTCCCGCGGGCTGTCGCACCCAACGATTACCGCAAATATGATGAAATTCATTCTGAAGGAAATTTTTTTTCGTCACGACATTGTTTATCATGGAATTTGAGTATCACTAAATTTGCGATCGCATGAAATGATAAGGTTGTGTATTTTTTTTTCTTGTATATACAGAGGATGGCTTATAAATTTTGTACGTCTTCCGGAATGTAATTATCAAGAGTAAATGTTTTTTTTTCTTCTCACTAAACGAGGAATCGATAGGGCGAAAATAGAATACTTATTCTTGGAAATGTCTGATATTGTATGTGTGTGTATTTACTTGAAAATATGAAGCAATAAGAGTAAATATGAGTATGTCTGTTACCAAGGTGCTCCCGGAGAGCTCCGGTTGGATGAAGCCAAGACAGCATTAGCGCAGGTACTTTTACTGACGGGACGAAAAGCTCCATGGCACGTGCATCGAAACGTACGAAACGTTGCCTCTCTGCTCGGTCGTCGCTTTTTTCTCCCCTTCCATTCAACATCAATATATATATATTTGCACTTCGATAGGTATGACGCTGCGATCTTTTTATCGTTTTATCTTATTGTCGTCGACGACGTCAATGACGACGTCGGTGCCACGTTACGATTCCGTCCGCATCGGTGCTAACATCGCCGATCCTTAACTCCGTGCCCACGGGCGTCGCGCGTCTTCGATCCGCGGAACCGTGTTCCCCGTCGCTTCCTCTTTTCACTCAGAAATTTCATATCTGTATTTATTGGGATACATATGTACAATATCGATACTCTCGTGTATATCGGCATCCATGTACCTGAAGCCTCGCTTCCACTCATACCGTCGTATATTTGCATTCACGCGGCTGACGCAGCGGTATTGTTATTTTTGAAATGTTTTTTTCCGCCCCTCACACTCGTCTCTCTCTCTCTCTGTCTCCCTTCATACTTTTTGCAGAGTGTTTTCACGTGCTGAAAATATTGCGGAAATTCACCATATAAGCCGATGCGCGAGGAATGAAAGCTATAAATTCAGCGCTTTCAAAATTATTTTCATAGTCGATGACCAAACCTCCTTGGCCCGATCAACCGTCGACTCGAATATACTGAATATTTCAAATTTTTCGCCAATTTTCGATACTCTACGAAAGTTCTGAAACGATTTATTGATCTAAAAAACTATCTCGGGCACGGCTTTATTATTAAATATTTACATTCAAATTCCATTCAACGACCGATGAAAATTATTGGTGAAAAAATTCTGAGGATCGGAAATATCCCGCATTTTTTCATTTTTATCGATTCACTTTGTCTTATTATACCACACATTTGGAGTGGACGAAAAACCGAAAAATAATCATTCCTACACTGCCAGGAGCGATGGTATACATCATCAAATATGCATTTCCAAATAATTCTCCGTAAAATCCAATGAAATATGTCATTACACGGTATGCCAAAGGCACGCATGTTTGAAGTGACAGAACGTCGCATTGAATTTATGTTGAAGCATTGTAATAATTGCAAATAATTGCAAACTCAATAAAAAACGACATAAACTCGATATATGATAGAATGTACCAAATTTTTCTCTCAGTAGATGCAAAATTGCAGCAACAATATAACTATAAAATTCATAAATGAAAAATTCACGACGAAAAGACTAAAAAGCCCCTGATCGATAATTCTGTTTTTTGACCTTTGTGCAACGCTTGTATATGGAAAGATTACCCGGATATAAGGAATATTCCCGGCGAAACAAATATTCATGAGAGTCGATGTGCGTGTGTCCATGCACGAGGTAAGCTTAGCTCGCTTCAATACATGTATAATAAACGCGTAACGCTGATCTTCACGGATATCGAAGCCCTCATCTCTACTGTATATGTACAAAAATGATGGGAATAGGTGTACGATCGCGACGAGATCCACTCGTTGTAATTTATAGCACGTAGTCGAGAGGTGGAACATTGCCCGATGCATTGTACTTTTTTCTTCGTCTCTTTTACCCCTATCATGACTCTCCTCGTCTCTCCTTCCGGGCTTTTTCCAGCAGACTAGATTACGTATGTCTCGGGTATAGTCTTCGGGTTCATCCCTCCGTATCGCTTGCACCTCGACATTAACCCCGTCCCGCCTCGGCTAAAAGATCGCGCGGTGTATACGTCGAGCGAGCGATTTTCCGCAGCAGCATCTTTTTCGCTCAATCTTCCAGTACACGCCCTCGGCGGATCCCACGAAACCGGAAGTACGTCGAATCGAACGGTCCTCGAAGGACGTTCGGGACACAGGTCTGGCCAAGATCGCATCGGAGAAGCATAAAAACAGGCCGGAAGAGACGGAACGAAAAAAAAACTCGACTATATGCATGTATATGTGTGTCTGTATATTCCCTACTGAGACACTCGTCTCTTCTTACCTGCTGCATTTTCCATGTTATATTCCCGCGTCTCTTCCTCTTCCTTCCTCCTTTGGCGCATTATCGCGACGAAATACTGCCTAGACGACGCGAGATACTCGATCCAAGTCTTTGTCGCACAGCGGAGCGATCCGGACGCTCGCTCCTTTTCCGTTTTCTTCGTTTTTCCCATCGCTATCTATTTTTTCTTCCACTCTCTGCCCCGTATACACAACAATGTATTTGCAATGCTCACATATGTAAGTGGAATATGTATATAAACCTGAGTGTACATCTCATCGACCATTATCAAAGAAGATATATTATACTCCCGACTTGCTGTCGGAGCTTCATAGAATACGCCAGATCTAATGGTACAAAGGTACAGAGACTGCAGGGAAATATTTCTGTTTTTTTTCCGTTATACTTTCTGCGTCGAGTTCCAATATCTCTTAAAAAATTTTATGTGCTTCGAAGGTACGTCATACGTTAAATCAGATGTTCGAACAGTGGCTTTATTCGAGAAATCTTATGAAAGGAACTCTTTTGGTATACGCGCGGTCTTGTTTTATCGACGAATTCGAGAAATATGTACCGTACGGATTTCTCCAATCTTTTTACAATGCGGGCTGTACGGTTCAGAAAGCAGTTTCTCTATTTCATCTTCGTTTCAAGGTTGATACTTTCTTTTCAATGCAACCATGAAAAAATTTACGAATGGTAAGCCAATTGTACGTGAAAAAGCCAGAAGTATTTTTACGATCAATCTATTTAATATTAAGTTATTATTTAATATGCAGTAGTTTTTAAATTTATTTATAATCGAACCTGTAAAAGTCTCAAAATCTCAAGTATCGTTTAATTGAATTTTATTCATTCATTTATAATGGATAATTGAATCATTAACAGCATCTGTTCGCAATTTGTATAAATACCTTTTGAGCGGAGCGTGACATTAAAATATGCGATAGCGAAATGTCAGTGGATAAAAGGATATAAAATTTCAGCAGTGCTAAATGTTTCTAAAATTTCGTTTAATGACCAACGGGGCTTAATCGATGTAAATTAAATTAGTTTACATTTGCAGCAATGTATGGCAATCGGAACGCCGAGAGAGAAAGAGAGATATGACCGAGATGGAGAGATAGCAAGGGAAAATGATTACAGAAAGGGATATAGGAGGATCTCGTAGGGCAAAATTGATCGGTCGAGTGTACATGATTCTTTGACAGTGTATGGGCTCTTTCGAAAGCCCATGTTGGGCCGCGACGTCGGTCTGTACATAAAATAGCATTTTCCACTCTCCCTTCCTCATACCAATGCTCCAACAGAACGGGGCTCGATAACGGTGCGGGGGATTTAATTTACTTGTAATTCAATTGCGAGATACCACCAGTCCGCCAAGTACATTATTTCCAATCCAATTATTCATCGAACGAGTTTGACGCCGCGAATTATACCGTTCCGTCGTACATTATGTTCTTTTACACGCAAACACATGGATTTTCTTTACAGATAGGCACGGTAGTAAAAAAAATAGGAAAAAGTTGGAAGAGGAAAAAATGCCATGCATTCGCACCCTTCGAAAATCGGTAAGGATTTACAACCAGTGTTGAGACTTTTTTTTACGTTTACGATTTTTTCTTTCGCTCTCTTATCTTTGTTTTTCTCCGTCTCTCCCTCTCGCCCTTCGTTTCGCTTTTCTATATCTCGTTTGACTCCTTTTATTTTCGCGCTTACAGTTGACATGGAAAAAAATCGTGCATATCCGACAAAAGGGTCAAATGCGAAATGCGACTGTGTTTGCTCACGTGTACGAGCTCCTGTTTTTTTTGCTCTTGAAAAAAAATAAAACGTATTGTAAGGTTCTGAATGAAAGCTTTGAAGTTTTCATGAAAACAAACGACAGGTTTATTCGCAAACTGAAAAAGCTAGAATATGCGAGAGAGTTTACGAAAAAAAGAAACATTTGAAAATTGGATTATGTATTTGCTCTCATTTTTCGGTCTCCCTATTTTTTATCGGGTCGTTTATTTTCGTCATAAATTAGAGCGAGCAGACGGCGATGGAAGCCAGAAAGAAGTCAAACAAAATCCTAGTAAATTAGAATCGCACGAATTTCCATAAATGAAATAAGGAAATGGGAGGATCCCTCGCGAGAGATTAGTTCGCACGAGTGTGTAATGCTAGCTTTTTACAACGGTCATTGGTAACACGATACACGATCGTTAGGTTTTTTTCTTGTTCGTTACCGGTGTGTCTCTCGCGGCGAAATTATTTGTGAGATCGATGGTGCGTGAGAGGAGCACGCGCGTATCACGGACATCCTCGTTATCGGGGTAATTCCCCGGGATCTTCTTCCACTTCGAAAATTGATTAAGGAAATTGACGAGTCGATGCTTCTGTATTTTCGTCTCTCTCATATACTCTATCAGGCTCAAAACTACCTCAAGGGGCTCTTCGATCCGTACGTGTGTAGAAAGGAGGATGTATCGCGGCCCGTGTAGACAAACATATATGTATACATGTATCAAGGAATGTAGATGTTTGAAGAGTTCGAGAGGCTCGTGAAGTCCGACCAGGGCGCTCCTCTTCTCCGTTCCTGGAGGAAAAGTTCTCTCGGCGGCCGTGTGTTGGGGTCAGCGGGACTTATTTACGAGGATCAGGGTGTGGCTCCCGCTCCGTTAAAGGAACGAATGAACGAACGAACGACCGACTAAACGACCGAACGACCGAGTTTCACACCCGCACACGCTAATTCGAGAACCCTCTCGCGCCGCGCGTGAATCGCCTGGCTTTCGTGCACGCTCCGCTCCGTACTCCGCCAACACCAACACCACTTTCCAATGCTAACGGTCCTTCTACCGACGACCCTTAATCAGATTAGGCTGATCGATTTTTTTTCTCGCCGACGCAACTTTTCTCTCTTTTCATTCCTTTCCACCTCTCTTTCTCCCAGGACAAATTTATAGGTTGACATCCTGTGTGCGATTTTTTCGTTGCGAATACTCGATATTCAGCCTGTATTCCTCGGGTGCAGAAAATTACTGTAAAAAACTAAAGTTTCGATATCGCGTATCGCAAAATTTAAGCTACGCGTTCATATTGTATGATAATAATTTTATTGCCATATTTTGTATGTATTGCGATATTTATCAGAATCATTTGATATTCCGCTCATTCTCGCGTATATAAAAATAATATTGAATACTATTCGTGTCACAAGTGAAATTTTTGTGTTCTTTCGTCAATATTAATATCGTTAGTAATCTGTATTCAATTATTTATTATTCAGTATTATTATTTAAAAACTGTTACAATTTGCTTTCTCAATAGATAGAGAGCATGATGTACTAATCTTCAGTATGCATGGTGATAACAATAAAACTTCCACAATGTTATCTAAGCAATGATGCACTCAGAGCTCATGCCGTGTATAATGTTTCTCTTTACGCTCTTTGTCTCCGTACGAGCTCTTGACAAAATTTTGGTGAATGCAGGAATGGAGATTTCAAGCTACGATTCGAATTCATGTGCTCAAAAATTCCTATGATTATATGTGAAAAACCTTTTTACTGATATGAGACAGGTATATGAGAAGGCTGACGTTTTGACTTTCCGCGAAATAGAGAAATTCTCGTTCTCTCTGCTCCGGGACATTGCCGAATCAACAGCGATCGAAACGCTCCTGGCAACTGATCCGATTTCATAACTTGGATGGCCAACTATGATGAGTACACATTCTATTTTAAAAGAATAAAAGAAATTTAAAAAATTATGAACTTTACGAGATGAAGAGTCGATTGCTATATTATAGAGTTCCAGTGATACTTGACAACTCTCATTCGGATAAAATTACGTCAGATTAATTTTTTAACATGAAATCTGAAAAATTCGAGTATCGCTAAAAAGAACGTCTAATAATCGAGCGATATTTCCTGTTTCAGCATAGAAATCGGTGCATTAACCTGGTCTCATTCTTTACATCTCCATATTCTAGTTTTATCAATATCTGTCGAATATCGAAGTATTATGTGAAAAGCATTGCATACTTTCACGTAATTCGTAATTTATTTATAAATGTGTCAGGACATCGCTTCACAAAATTTTAAATAATTTTACGACCTATAGTTATATTTGAAGGCATAACCTCACGAATCATCAATCCAGTGAAAAACGAAGGTTGAAGTGACTGTTAACGATACATTATTCCGTACAATTAATTATTAAAGCGAACACGGGAAAACGGTGAGTACTCGTGCAATGGTCATAAATATTATCAACGGCGCAATATCTCGTTGTTAATTAACGAAGATGAACTCCGGTGTATATATCTCGTTCGCGGTCTTCCCCGTAAAATCCTGGACGAGAAAATAAGGTTGCTGATGATCAAGAAAGCGGAAAAGGGAGGGAGACAGAGAGAGAGGGAGCGATAGCCAGAGGAGAACAGAGCGGGAAGGACGAGAAAAGCTCTCGGGACCGAGCTGTCTAATGACCGGCTAATTTTCGGAATGTAAATAAATATTCCCCAACTGGTCGTACGGGTTTCGTAGGAAAGGTTCGCGTGATGCGTTTGTTTCTCTTCCGGTCGTGAAACGGTGCGTGTGCATGGAAGCGCGCGCCCGACTGTGTGTGTGTGTGTATCGTTCTCATCGCATATATCGTGTGTCTGGGAGCCATGCGACTCGGCGAATGTGCATCGAGCCCTCCGGGAGAAACCTTCTCCCTCTATGAAGATTTACCGTCTTCGAAGCATGCATTCCTACTCGAGTAGCCCCCGCGACCATATATGATATAAGCATAACATTATATTAGTATATATAGCACGCAAGTTCGGCCACAGAAGCATTCGCGGATGCATATGCGACCGCAAGCAACGACCATAATAACACTAACACGAAAAATAAGCATCGAAGAACGAGATAAACAATAACTGTAACGATAATGCAACAACCAGACGAAATAAGCTTCGAAAGGGACGAAAAATGCAGAGATGAGAAAAAAAAAGGAGGAAGGAAACGACGAAGTTTTTCTCTGGAGACCTACCTCGCAGAGTCCTTTATCGGTTTCCAACTACCAACTCTGGTGTTTGCGTGTGTATGCGCGTAGAAAGAGGCGAGGAACCAGAAAGCGTGTCGAGTAATGAGAAAAAGTGAGAGTCTCGCGAGTCTCATCGCTATGCATCAGCCACGGATATGCGGCGTGGTATATACGTTTTCTCGCGCTTTTTCTCCGACGATTTTTGCGCTCTCTTCTTCACCGGCGCTTCGTTCCGTACCTCTCTTTTGCTCGATTGGTGATCATCATGAGTGACACCCCGAGACACGGCCACGACTTATCTATTATTCAAGATGCGCTCGTTATTCAAATTCACTTCTTTCCCATTTGTCCAAATATCGCCGTGAAATAAATATCCATAATGTTTTCAGATATTCGCTTGTTCGACGCGAACGACCAGGAATCCCAGAGATCTTTATCAGACACAGAGATGACTTCTATTTTTATTATGTTTTTCTGAACTCGCATTTTACTTTTGAATGGAATTCTTCTTGCGGCAGAATAAACATCATCTTCGCTATAAAATATTCTCGTCCCGGAATATCCTTTCATTGATTGTAATTCACAACAAAATGTTCGTTCTAAAATAGAAATAAAAGCCAACGAACACCCGTGTCACATTAGAATTTTCTGTGCTCAACTATATAACAATGCAAAAATGTCATCACGAAATTTTGAATTTTGTTTACTCCTGCATTGAGTAATTTTCATATGAAAGGGAAATTGTTTTGCTTCAGTGTTAGAAATGTATTCGACAGTTCCATTCGGATTGCATCCTTGTACACTCGCCGGTAGTTGTCAAATGGAGAAATTTGCCGGGTCTCGTTAGCAGGCTTTCGTGCATAAACTAACGAACGGGTTACTGCGCGACGGTTGTGTCGAACCGCGAATTATCGCGTACACGATTCTCTGTCGCTCTCCGGCACCCAGTTTCGATTTACGCGAGAGTGTACGTGAAGTCGAGGCAGGTCGCGGGTGGGTTCAGCGTGTCGGGAACACACACATTTTCCTCGCTGAAGCGACATTGTACAGCCGAGAGTGGAGCGGCGGTAAAGAAGGGAAAGGCGCATGTTGCTATGTGTGGTTTTCTCGCTGGGCTCGGCCCTTTGCGAGCGAAGTGTGTCACCGGAAAGACCCCTGCTACCATGTATATATACTGAAATCCTGGTGCTCTATATACATCGTGGCTAAAGGAAAAGGAATGATGAACCAATTATTCGATCCTCCGATCCGGCACAGGATGCGCGCCTCTTTCAACTCGAGTCCAGTCGCTCGTAGCTGGTCGGCGTATGCACATATCTCGAAAAGCGGAATTCTCGGCTACGTACGAACTCTCCTTCCTTGCTCGATTCATGCTCATCCTATACAGGAAAGCAAATTGATTCCGTTCGGTATCTCGCGGGACTGTCGTTACTCGATCTATCCGTCTTCCTTTCTCATCTCTCTCTCTCTTTCACCAATTTTATTCTCTCTCTCCCTCTCTATAGAGCCCTCACACTCACTCTCGTTGATATCATTCGATTTCTATATACATTCCTGCACAGTTAACCGTTCATGTGCCACTGCAAGTGGCTCGATTCGACGTAAATCATCAGTCGACCACAGACCGGCTCTCATCTTTGGGCTCGCCTCTCGACGTTTCCCTCGTTGATGCTTTGACTGTGTGCATGCGAATGCGTCAAAGAACGTATCATCGAGTCTGGATGTATGGATACGTTCACATTGGGCGAGCAAGAGGGAAGATCCGTCGTGTCCCCGTGGCAGATCCATCGACGCGCATGAGGAGCGACCTCATCTCCGAATCAAAGCGAGCGAAAGGGTACAGCCCGTCGCGACGTGCGGCGCATCCAACGAGAGGCTTTACAACGAGAAACAAATTCCGTCAACTTCTTAACGCGGATATCTGCGCTGTCTCCTCTTTGAGGACTAACCGGCTGCGATTCCCTGACAAACAATTTCCTTTCCCACCTGTCCCAGACTCCGCCATGCGAATCCCTTTTTCATTTCGGGGCCTCCACTTTTGAATTTTACAACGCAATACGTCATGCATGTCCTATACTATATCCTGTTATAGTGTCATTTATTCCCGCGCAGTTAAATTCACTTTTGTGTAACCAGCTTTGTGATCAAAGGAGCGAAAGTCTCTTTCTCTTTTGCCAAAAAACGTTTCATTCTTTTTCCTTTTTTCTCTTCTCGTTCGCTGTGCGTCTCCTCCCCCCTCTCTTCTCATTCCACGCGCCCCAGAGCTTTTTACCTTCGTCGTTCTTTACCCCTGTGTATTCATTTTCTGTCACGAAGATGCGGTGGGCACCGTTTTCGAGTGCAAAAGCCAGTTATCGATGTATGTGACAAAATCTAATTTGAGTGAATAAATGTCGACCGGTTTCGTCGTGACCGTATAGGTCAGGACCCGTCCCTCATCGTTGTTGAAATCTCAATACCGAGGAAATAAAAAACAAACGAGTATCAATGTCCAGTCTACTTTTGTCAAAATGTTCGATTGTTTTTTTTTGTTTCTCTTTTCACGATATCTGTATTTACATGTTGAATAATAACCGTGTGTCATTCGCGAAGCGTTGCAGACAAAGACAGAAACGTAGAGCGAGCGGAACGGTCTCTGCTGCGGTTTTGTCGATGAGGACCGCAACGTGTTCCCACACAGTACACGAGAATATTGCTTCTGTAAACATATTGCATTTGTGTGTGTACGTGTCTTACAGGCTTGTATACACCGCAGGAAAATGGAAGACCGCGATAAAGGCTCCCTCTCGGCTTTTAGTACATCGAATTGCCGTGTGTTCAACGAGTATACACGCCAATTTCTCGGTTGTCGTAAATTTTTCTTTCCCTGTCGATAGCAGGATAATTGGAAAGAGATCGTGTCTCGACTTAATTAGCGCCCGCCGAGTGATGAAAGTTTGCACACTTATGCTGAGAAAACAATGTTCACCGCTGAATTGCTCTTTATTTTATTTTAGAATGTCGCTCGACACGATCCCAACCGCGATAGCCGAACCGATAATAATTAAATTTAAATTAGTATCATAACGAAAATTGAATAGAATGTGCAACAAGTTGCATACGTGGACTGGAGTTCGTTTAGCAAAAAAAAAGGAAGAGGAAAAACGATGACACGAATCTATGTATCGGGCTCATATATACATATATATATATATATGCGTGGAGATTTCATTCTCCGAGTATTTATAACTAACGAGCTCGAATCTGCCTCGTGAATCGCGGGTACGATAGGGCAGCTTATTTTTCTTTTTTTCAGGTACAGCACTCGGATGCCTGGGGCGGCGAAGCTGGCTGAATATTATCTGTGAACTCTCTCGAAAGCCATCGCGCGGAGACGGGATCGATCCATAAATATTCAAGAACCTCGGAATAAAAACGCGGGTAAATTGTGTAATGATTGCTGCGACGAGCATTTCGCGATACATACGAGAAAATACATACGTAACGAGAGAAATGTATCTTCTTTCTTGACGATAGTACTCCGTAATTTTCACCGTTTGAAAAATGAAGGAGACAATTTTAACCAGAGTATGAGAGGAGCGTTTTTATCACAAATTGGAGACGAATTTTTTTGTCATCTCTTCACTGCATTCGGATTGCTCGAGAGCAATAATGATAATGTGCCTACCTTGTGCACTGAGCGCGGATTTTTCGATTCCGTAACAGTATTTGTTGAACAAACGGGCGAATAAGCTCTCGTTTCCTTTTTTTTCCGGCGGCATCGATTTTCTCCGCTCTGCGAATTTCTTTCTATCGATCGCTTTTAATTCATTATATGCAGAACGCATACGAACAAAAGGTTCGTATGCAACTCGAGGTACGTATATTTCACCGTATATATCGCATTTTTTGTAAGCGCGAAAAAATAAAGCTAATCTTGTACGATTTTTGTTGCATATTGGACATTCGAAAGCTTTTTAGTGGAATGAAAGGGCGAAGGGAATAAAAGCTGTCTCCGGGTTTTGGATTCAGCAAAATATATATTTCCAATTCAGCGACTGTAAACGATGTTAAACTGAAAGAGGAATTCTGTCCTTTTGTGTTTTTCCCTTATTTTCGTGTTCGATTTAGATTTTGTCTGATACAAACTCCGATTTAAAAAAAACCGAATATTTAAAGA
Source organism: Cremastinae sp. B BG-2022a (assembly GCA_030522605.1). Taxonomy (NCBI): domain Eukaryota; kingdom Metazoa; phylum Arthropoda; class Insecta; order Hymenoptera; family Ichneumonidae; species Cremastinae sp. B BG-2022a. Next base: position 81,155 of record JAPYYX010000376.1, on the reverse strand, counting down.
TGAATGCATAATCCCAGGAAAATTCAAACATTAATATCAATATAGCGATACAGCCACTAAAACAGTATGAGTATGGGAGTTATTGAAAAGGTCATGAAAGTCAAAAACCTCGCAAATCCCGTCCCGAATTCCTCGCAATTTTCGAGATAACAGCAAAAATGCGTACTTTTCAAATTCATCGCTTTTACCGTGTTCGCTAAATGGGAAACGTCACCAGTAACTTTTGAAACAAGCGCGTAATAGTTTGTAAAACCAATTTGTACAATTCGTAGCTTTGCAAATTCTACGCTCGGAAGGACGATATTTTTATCGTACAAATATGTTGAATATGCATGTCACGAAAAACGAGACGGAGATATATATATATATATATATATATATATATATCCGTCTATGTGTGTCTATATATATATATATATACCGAAGCGAAGAGGAGGGAGAATTTTGAGGCAGGAAGCTCGATGACGTAGCAAAAGAAAAGTTTACGAAAGAGTACGCGATATAAACGCGGACTTGGAAGAGTTTTGTGCCAGAGATATCGAGCGAGTCTCTTTCCCACACCTCAGAAAAATTGTACGTAAGAGGAGGCCTGTGTCGGCGAATTTATGCACGTGTCTCGGTGTGTAGGTGCGCGATCTACTAAAAAATTTCAACGTTCTCCGATGGAGATGTACCAAGTATATACAGCACTATATCACGTAGAAAGCAAGGCAAGAAAAGCAAAGGAGAGGCAAGTTTTCCGCAGTCGAATGAAATATGTATGTATGTAAGTATACGTACGTGTGTGTTTATAGATATACGTGTACGTAGAAAAAGAGACTGGCCGATTTTTCATGCGGACTCTCCCTCTCGCCCTCTTTGCCAGCGAAAGAGAAGAAAAATTGTACGAGGGCCGCAAGAGAAAATTAAGTATGCACCGTCACGCCACGCACCATAGGAAGAACTGCAGTACTGTGCTGCAATATACAGACTTTCAGAGTTACGGAGAGAACGAGAGAGAAAGAGAGAGAGAGAGAGAGAGTCGGGCCAACATCGAGTGCCAATTTCGAGTGTAACAGGCGTGTACTAATTAATATCAAAACTTTTTCCCGCTGATCAACGTCGTCATCCCACTACTTTTTTAATTTCTTTTTCTCTCTCCCTCTCTCTCTCTCCCTCTCGAACGCCCGTCCTTCCGACCACGCGGGCTTTTTCCAAAAAGAGAATCCATTCTGCAGAAACGTAATAGAAAATCATACTCATACCTTTTTGCGTATTTGATACACACACAGCTATTTTTTAATGTTTTTCATGCACACAGAAGTGCAAATGTTCTCGGGTTATGAATTTTCTGGACCCGTGAACTTTATACTGAGTTCAAGTGGCAACAACCCTCAACACCCTCGTCGCTTTTACATATAAAATATTTTCGCTCAATTATTACTCCGATTTCTTATTCAATTAGGAATATACATCAAATTTATGTAAATACCTCTGTGTGCATATTTTTTTCCGAGCTACTGCGATGTCGATTTAATAACAAGTTTTTCTATTTATGGAAGTTCGCAGTGAAAAAAGACTTGAATTAATTTCCATCGCGTTTTTTAGACTCTCTGTGTTCGGAAATTTGCGGTGCTAGCAAAACTTTGTCGGTCATTCTCTTTTTTCGATTATTTTGTATACTTTTGAAATCTTCGAAAAAATCTCGAATTTGACCTCTGCAATTACAATCTGTTTTCTGCTTTCGGTAAATTATCGTATCTGAAAATCTTTTTCGACTATTGATCCGTGATTTCCATTGTGAATATCCAATGGAGCGAGACGAGGACCTGAAAAAAATAAGTTTTTTTGCAAATTATTACGATGTTGTCGATTTAATAACAGAGGTTCCTTTGTTTATCGAGCTTTCCCGTTGATAAAAGAAAGTGAATAAATTTCCATCGCGTTGGTGAGACTTTCTGTACACGGAAATTCGTATAGTTCGAGCAATTTCGTTGTCCATTTCCTTCTTTCGATTATTCTTTTTATACGCGGTTCGAGATCTTTGAGAAAATCTCGAATTTGATCTCTGCAATCACACACCTGTTTTCTCTTTTCGTTAGATTATCGTTTCTGAGTGCCCTTTTCGACTGTGTGTGATTTTCATTGTGAATATCCGATAGAGCGACACGAGGATCATCAATCATCATTGAATATTTTTTCACTCACGCACCTTCCAGCCGCTACGATTTATTACAGAATAAGAGTACAATAGAAAATCGTAACTTTGTGTCGAGAGTCTCCTCGTTGAAAGTAATTATTACGACGGCCGGGAGGGTTGACTCGAGTCCACGAGATCTCAATCACCGTTGCGCCTGACCGAAACTGACGTGATCGTGACAAAGATGAGAACGCGTAAAAGTTACGAAAAGCGTAGAAAAGTACGACCACGGAGAAAAATCGTTCGAAAACCGATTTTTCTTACCAGGGTGCACCTGTGCGTTGACGAGTTATTGCGCCGATAACAAAATAAAAAGAAAGAAAAAAAAAGAAGGGAAAATAAAAAAGAAAGAGAGGATATTGCATGGTCCGATGTTATCTGACTAAACGAAAAATTATTCCCGTGGTTCGAGAAAGAGGAGGGAGCTTTGCTACTACCAGCTGACACTTTTGCTCCGTCGCGGTTTTCTGCTCCGTGTAATTTCGACCCTTTTGAGCGACCTCTGTGTGTATTTTTGTGCAGTTCGCGTACACAAACCAGCAATGGCAACACACCATCACGCTAGTCAGACTAACTCTCTCCAATCTTTATCGATCCGTATGTGCCTCCATTATTTTTATAATATTTATTAGTCACAATTCACGAGAAGCGATAGGGATCGGCGGCGACTTAAACCGCGCTTATATTCCGCTCTCTCTTTTCTCTATATACCGTTCTTTTTTCCTCCTTTTTTCGTTTAGTGGGTCGTACGGTCGCCGGTTCGGTTGATACGTATCTATAAACGCAGATCCAATATCCAAATTCGCGGGACGAGTACACTAGATCTCCGAGTTATTTTCCGTCTATTTTTGTCGGTTCCCTCGCTCGAATCTTCGACATATTTAATCGATCTTCATCTTGCAATAATTTTTCTCATTTCGCTAAAATCGTCCCTTCGATGGCCCTGTCGTGTTCTCCCGGTCTCTCTCTTTCCCTTCCGGATTTTATTCCTCGTAACTCTTCTCGTCCCTTTTTTCTCCCTCCCCTTTCAAATTACGTGATCTCCATGTTATACGGTTTGCACGGGTATTTAGGCTTTGCATATCGAATTTGTCTATCCCACGTAACATTTTATATGAAACTCGAGTATAGGAAAGAGCGACGGTGATTGCGGGAGAGCGAGCCAGAGCGAGATAGAGGAAGGAAGGGGTCGAAAGCGGGGAGTTTGGACGGTTTTCCGGAGGAGAAGGTACAATTTGTGCAGCGTGTTGGTTACGGCTCCGGGTTCACGACACGAGGAACGAGCTGGATAGACAAAGGGAGCGAGAGAGAGAGCGAGAGAAAGAGGAGAAGAGTATATGAAAGGGAGACGGACGCGGCGGAGGGATGAAGCGAGTTGCATTCGCGAGCGCGCGGATGAACCTTGAGATAACGTTTTATTTTATGCCAAGGCTGCAAACGCTGCCTGCACCTGTAGTAACGTCGCTGGTACATTGCGCAAAGTCACGAATGCCGTAATTGAAAATCGATAGCACTCTTGGGCCGTTCGTGCGGTCGCAGGCGGGCAGACCGGCTCGAAGCGGGGTGTACACACGCCGCGTGTGCACGTCGGGAAATCGGTTGCGATGAAGTTTCGGTCGCGAGGAGCTTTTGCCAGAGCTTTTCTGCCTACTTCTGTCGCGCCGTGTCTCATTCCTTACATTTCCCGAGCCAAACCTCGATTCTCATCGCCCTCATCCTCCTTATATATATTTTCTCCGAAGCTTTCTCGAAAGCATTCCCGTCCGTGTGACCGAAGAATCCGTATGTACGTGCTTCAGAGTCCCGACATAGACCGATTTAAATCGTCCCTCCGTCTCTCTCTCTCTCTCTCTCTCTCGCTTTTTGCGACCGTGTACAAGCGATCCCTTGAAACTGTGTACTAATCCTCAAACTGCCCGACATCACGAATATTTTTGCCATGCACCGTCGTGCTCGTGTGCGTTGGCTCATATCGCTTCGGATCTGATAAATATTAACGAATGTAACGGGTGGTAAAAACGGGAATGAAACGAGGAGGGAGAGGTCGAGGGAAAAAAAAATTCAAATGTCAGCTCTCTTCACATGTGCGTTGAATTAGCTATTTTTTCACTTCTTTTTACTCCCGGTATTGAGATGTATAACGAATATACGCTATGGCAGTTCTGTATCTCGTTAGTTTACACAGCCGTCAGGAAAAAGAGGGAGAGAGAAAGAGGAAAGTGCAAGAGTTTTGCCACATGCACGCGACTAGCGCCTTCTCTCTTCATCCCTCTGTCTTTCTCTCCTTCTCTTTACCTCTTCCGGGACACACGAAACACGCGTATTCAGCGCACTCTCGATTTTCCCCGAAACACAATTAAACCACGTCGTGTTTATTTGCGTGTCTAGCGACAATCGGTGACTGGAATACGAAATGGAAGAGAGCTACTCTCCTTCTCTCTTCCTCTTGTCCTCTCTGTCTCTCTCTCCGTCTCTTTCCCTCTCCCAATTCGACCCGTTTGGTCGCAGCTAAAACGGCCAGAGAATGCGTTCAACTCGCACAGCTCATGTTGCTTCGCATCATCCTCTATATCTATACGAGTACTTATATTTATATATATCTATCGAGTGCATTCATCTATATAGACCCGAGGACGGGAGTTTCGTTACCGAGAAGAGAAATGAGATTCGCGGGAACCACGCGCGCTTCCCAACGAATGTGTATACATATATAGATGTATATGCCGTGTATATTATACGCATGTATATTCGTAAAGAGGTCCTGGCGGACCCTACATGCAATCGCGTTAATGTTGTCAATAGTGCTGCTGATTATCTGACCGCTCGCGCATTCGGTTTTGTTCGAGCTCCTACCTGCGAGCATAATTGTCTATTCCTACTTCCATATTCCACGCTAAACCGATTTCATTCTCTTTCCAGAAGTCTTTTTCATTCTATTCGCTCCGGATTCTACGATTAATAGGCCGTGAATTAATTCGAATCGACTTGTAGATTTTCTATTCAATGAATTACAGAAATTGTGATTGTATAAAGAATTATGCTATAAAATGTTTAGATACAAATGTTTTTTTACAATTAAGTGCGATATTGGTTTTTTTGGAGCGTTTTCGTGTTCATAAATATACAGGGAATTCCAATTATTGGAGAATTTATATTCCTTTATTGTTCTGAATCGGTTCTTCAATGGAGTCAACGATAAAAAACATAAAGTGCATCTAGCTTACTGTCGCTTATTTATTTATCTTTGCATCCGTTTCTATCGTGAGTTTACTTTTCTGGCGAGTCCATGTGCATATTTACCGTTCGGGCGAGCGCGGAACGAGACATAAAGTATTATAAAGCTTTTCATGAAAGATGATTCGGCGTCCTTGTTTCGTGCATCTTTTACGGCTCTCTCTTTCCCGCTATCCCGGTCTCTTTTTCCCCTTATGCTGCGCCCCTTGATCCTCTCTGTCACGGCATTAGAATAATTTTAATAACGCGAGGAGAGAAGGCTCGCCGTCGCAGCATAGATGCGACATCCCGCGGAGAGGAGTTCTCGCGGACGGGGGAGAATGGAGGGTGAATACCTACCCACTTGGCCCCTTTCCCGTAAGGAGGAAAGTGGAAGGAACACGCCGAAGGAAGAAGACGAAGGAGCTTTTACGTTTTCGCGTACTTTCTCATTCTCAAAGTCTCTCTCTCACGTACTTTCTGCTCTCTCTCTCTCTCTCTCTCGTTCTGCGTCTCCCTCAGTTCTTCTCTCGGGCATTTGAATACGCGCCCGAGCGCCTTTTCCACATCCTCTCCTCGCCTGTGGCCTCTGATATTAAAAAGAGTTCGTCACACCGAGATTTCCACCCCATTCTCAAGATTTTCATGGCTGCAATAACAGACCGTTATACCGCGTGCTGTTCTATTTTTGCCCAGGCTTTCTCGTATGATCTCATTGGGAAGACGTATAGCCCTTGAGAAATAAGAAATAGTATTTCTACCTTGTACGAACGAGAATATCATCTGACCTCACACCTTCCGTGCCTTTGACAGCCTCGGAGTTTCGAATTTATCGGATAACGAGAAAGATTCGTTGATCCCGAAAAAATGTCCTCGACAAAGTGAGAGGAATATGAAAATCTAACCTATATTCATTTTCCGTCTATTTTCACTTTAACTCACCATGGAAATCGAGCGGTGCATGGGTACTAAGGATGCAGAAGAATTAGGAAATAACAGTCAGAAAATTAAGGAAAAATGGTTAAATTTCTTGCAACCTCTCATATTTGTATTCTTTATTTTCATCCATCGATTTACATAGGTTTTTATTTTTGTATTATTTTACTATAATTATTTATGAAACATTCATTCTCGTTTCTTCGCGTCGGGATTTTATCGTACATTCTTCATTCTAAAACTATATAAACGACGTTTTTTCATCTTACAGTGTATTTATATATTTACATTAGGCCACACGCACACACAGTCGATATTTTCAGTAGCATCGACATACAGGCGTCAACGAATAATCGATGTCTCGATTTTTTTCAAACAAAATTCTTATTTCATAGCGCTGCTCGATCGCTTTTCATTTTACGTTTTTCTTTTTCATAAATATATCTGCGAGTCGGGTTTACATTGAAATCGTAAATTCTTATTTTATTTATCGGTGATGAGCGGGCTATTGATATTTCTGATGCATCAGTATTTTATGCGGATATCACGGCTAAAGATACATATATACGCCATATCAATTATTACGTATTTACATTCGCGCAAATATTGGCAACGATCTTTAAAAAAATGCGAATTCAGGACAATCCAGTTATCCGTGAAATTCTATTAAAAATTGTCTCGCTCTCGAGCTCATAAATTTTTCTGTCCCTTATTTCGAGAACCGAAAATAATCCTCATCGCCAGCTTTATTTTTTCTCTCGTCATTTTTGTTCATTTAATTATGGTTGTTCACAAAGCTCCTTCTGAATCGAAGTATGATATGAATTAATTCGAGTTTCTTTTTATATCTCGCTTGAGTCAGTTGCTGATAAATCCTTCGTAATTTTTTGATGTCTTTCGCCTTTTTATTTTTCCTCTTGTTACCTTTACGATTTTTTTAAAATGCAACTCTCGGTTCGATATGTATACTTTTTTTTACTGATAGCAAATATTTGCACATGTTTACGCGTAAGATCAACACGAACGGAGGACACGCAACAGATTGCAACAAAAACGTATCTCCCGGGATCGATGTATACTTTGTTGGAAAACTCACTTTCACTTTTAACGGACCCCGTCAAAAGTTTTCAAGGGTAAATGGTCTTGCACCGAATCGAAACTCGGATTAGTCGGGATCGTCTTTTCGTGCTGCTGCCGCAAAGCGACCCGCGCACGTGCGCACACACGTTTTTTTACAAATACACATACACAGTAAATCTCTATTCAATTTTCATATCTCTTCAAACACGCGAGAAAATAAAAATAATTCGGAAGCGCATCGAGATCTCCGCGAGGAGTTCTCGACTCTCAATCGATTGGAAGATTGATTTTATGGATTTTTATTGATTACATTTCAGCAGGATATGGATTCGTTTTTTGTTGCTCGATGCAACTACACATTTCTTTTATTTTCTCGCTCTCTCTCTCTCTTCATATGTACAAACATCTACGATTCTATCGAAATTGCACTTTTTTTGATAGTCGCCGCTGCGAATCACGAATGAGCGACGAGACAACAAAGTGTGGCTCTCAGACACGATTTTCAAGAGAAAAATGAAGCTCACTCCTTGAGCGATCCTTTCATCTCTCAAATTCCTCCGTATCTTATACGCAGGCTGTTTTAACGATTAATTAACGTTTGCAATATATTTATGCGTATACATCTCTATACAGAGTTTTTAATATCGGTATAACGTCTCGAAGAACGAACCTGATCGTTTGACGATCGAAAATCTTCTCTTTCTCATGGAATATCTTTCGCAACTCATTAGTATCGTAGATCGGAGTGGAAATTCGTATGTTACACAACGCGAGGGAAACAGAACAATACACTTTGTTTTTTTTTTCGTCGAGAACAACTCAATCGATGATTTCGGAGAGATAAGAGTCCTACGAATAACAGAGGCTACGAATATTAATATTTATATATATTTATACATGTGTATATACTACATGATTGTCTCTTTGCTGCTTGTGATAACAGGGTTTCAACGGGCTTATTAATAGCTGTATGTATGGCGTCGTAGCTTGAACCTCATGGTGAAGCTCATTTATCGCTCCGTCGTGTATCGCTCCTCTGATCCCTCTCGTTCGCGAGAAATTCCTCGTAATTTCTCATCATAAAGGTGGGGGAAGCCAAGAATAAGCTAGAAAGCCGCTGTCTTCATCCTCTGGTTTCACCGTTTCCTAACTCAGGACTAGATGAGCCATACGATTTACGAGCAACGCCAACAATAACCACCAAATATCCGGTCTCATCGTACTCGAGTTACCCTGAACTGGAATGAAAAACGAAAGAAGGAACGGTAGAGAAAAAAACGAATTTTTTTTTCCTTATTTTTTTTTTCTTATCGTACCGAGGCTCATCGATTCATCATTTGGCTGTAAACTTTTTTCCCCCCTTTTTATTCTCTCAACCGGAGACTCTTTTTATTTTCACTTTTTTATTCAACGTCCTGCCAACACGAAACTTCTCTCGTCAATAATTCATTCGCGTTGATATTAAAATGTCAAGAATCTCTCGGAAATAGATCCCCGCAGGTTCGTAAAAGTTGCTCCAGGATGAGAGCGGCAGGGATACCGAAAAATGTCGAAAATCGTGAGAGGTGACTTGAAAAATGAATGCGAAACAAATTGGAATCGGTAAATATAACATATATGAAATTAGCATGAGAAATTGCGCGGGTGGAGGAAAGGACAAGGACCAAGGGTGCATGCAGGGTCGTAGCTTGGTTTGGTTAATTGATAATCCCATTAGCGCATCGAGGCTGTAAACTCAGTTGGGTTGATTGAATTTACCGGTACCGATCGAGGCTTTGAACCAAATTCAGGCCGTTCCCACGAGTGTGTTTCCCTCCTCTGACTCTTCCTCCCTCTCCCATACCTATTTCAACCCCCCTGTCTCGTCTACTTTCTTTCCATCTCGCTCTATCTAACTCTCGTTACTATTCTCCAATTAGAGAATCGATTGGTAACGAGAAATGATAGGATCGACTCTCGTCTCTCTGACCCCCCCCCCCCTCCCTCCAATAGTTTCCCATCTCTGTTTTACAATATACATCGTTTCCTCATTTATTATTCTCTCGGCGGTGACGTTGGTTAAAAATACGTGAAAACGCCTCGTCGATTGATTTTTTTTCTCTATATACTCCTCTATATCCATATTTTTTTCTCTTTTTATCTCGATTCCCTCTGTACGCCCATATACATACGTTTATACGCTCACTGAGTTTTGAATTTAGTTTTTAAGTGGATTATTGCATTGTGACATTTAATTCGATATACTGTGCGTAACTCACCGAAAACTTGAGCGTCCCTCATATCGAAGAGTCTCTCACTGTCGGTACCGCTCGTTTCCACAACCGCCTCACACCTTTTTTGTGAAACAAAGAATTAATGATGAAAATGAGTAAAAAAAATTATGACGAAAGAAGGAAATGAAATGTAAGTGGAAAATTCAGTTATGCACGATGCTATTTTTTTTATCTCACCTGACATTTATCCTCCCGGAAGAGAGATGATGAGGTCCGAGCTCGAGACGCAGACTCGAGACCGTGAACTGAAGCTCGTCGTGTTGAATCATCATCACGCTGTCCGCATCGACCTGCAATCAGAGCGCATACTTTTTTATGCTATTAACATCCCCAGGTAAATTTAGGACGCTTGTTTATAGCATCCTCGCCTATAAGTATAGGTTTTCGATCGTATATTTAATTACCTTGACGCCGTTGATGAACCAGGTGATACGAGCCGGTGGATACGACTTATCACTCGTACAATTCAGCGTCAATACGTCACCGGTCGCGTAAATTTTCTCCTCGACGGTGATCCTCGGACTCGATCGCGGAGGTACTGGAACGATTTTTCATTTTAATTTTCAGTTTTTATGAATATATTAACCGTTAATGTGTTCTAGTCATGTCAACTTGATTTACTAAAACATTTGCACGTGCATGTATTAGCAGATTTTATCAGATTTTTTTTGCCTATTCGGGAATAACGTGAATTTTAACCGAGTGAAATTGAAACCGAGTAAAAAACTTTTTATGTTTTTTCATAGTTTCGATATTTAATTTCCACCGATTTTTATTTGCATTGTACTAAAAACTTTCTATGGAAAATGGTCTTTGATTTGAAGTAAAAAATAACCTCTCCGATTTTCACCGATCTAGCGTCTCGGAAATCTTGAAATCATGGAATCTAAAGAGTTGATTTCTCTACTTGGAAAACTTTATGAGCAGCGAAAAGCGCGTTTTGTTGTAATGAATTTTTCTCACCAACGACTTCCATGAGTGCTTCGGCTTGAACGGAAGGAAAGTTGGAAGCTTCGGCAATAACGTCGCATTTGTAAATGCCCTTAGTGTGCAAGTTGACGTTTTCGAGAATCACCCTCTGACTGTCCGATGCGTGATGCTGCCAACAAAGTCAGATAAATTTATTTTCTCAAGGATGCATTCAAGTTTTTTTTTCTTCATCAACACCGTTTTTTTTCTCCGTCTCTTCTTTCCAGCCTGAGAAAAGAAGGAATAAAATACGCGAACTCGTGCGGCACCCTCACATGACGATATAGCATCGCGGAGAGGGAAGTTCTGGCAAAAAAATGAAGCGAGAGAAAAAAAGAGAGGATATACAGTTCGCCAACAAGGAAGCCTGCAACTCCCCATAGGGAAAGCCCATTAACGGAAACTGCAACTTGGCAACTTTGTTACCATCCTCCTTCCACCCCCTTCCTTCACGCTTTCTCGTATATAATCTATTTTTCTTATTCTCTCTCCCTCTCGCTCGTTTTTTATATTTCTCGCCGCGCGGATCTACACCCAGGAGGATTTCTTTTTTCTGCTGGCGTAAACTGAAAATTTATTCGAAAGTGTCGACACGAAGCTCACTTATTCCCCCGATTAAATTCAGTGTCCTCGATCTTAATATATGCGAGTCATAAAAAAGATTTAAATTCAATTTCGAGCAATTTATATTTATCTCGATAATGAGACGAGAGAAAAAAAAACGACACTCACGTTGAGGTTGACACCGTCGACGGGATGGCTGATCTGTTTCGGACTGGCCTTTGGCTCGTACTTGTAAAATTCTTCGTTATCCTTGTACCACGTTACCGAGTAGAGAGTATCTGATCCTAAATCGTAGCTGGAACGAAACGTGTTTCGTGTTGGTCATTCACGCTCCCTTGATGCATTTTTAAATTTTTTTTTCCTTATCAATTTGCATAAATATGCGATCGATATGTGAAAATTAGTGGAAAGAAAAGGAGGAAAGGTTTGAGGCTGAGAGCCTGTCGGATATATGTGGTAACACGTCGGATGCGATAATACGGAATTGCGAGCTCGAGTGGCGTGTTGCCGCGAAACAGTAACGAAAGAGCTCCTCAAAGGGATTCCAGATTATAGTAAGCCAGGTGTCGGTGAATAAATGTGATGTTACGTGCGTAACACCAAAACACGCTTCTCCTCGCGTGTTTTCCTTCTCGAGCAACCAATCTCTCTCGTTATTATTGCTCTCAATGCTCTATAATAGATTGTAAAGAATTCTATGCAAAAAATGTGCTCACAATATTGAGCCTGAGTTTATTAGTAATAAATGGGATTGGACATTTTTTTAAAAAGAAATCATTCAAAAGTTGGAAACAATCTCGCAGCAGAGCAAACGTTAAAAATTTTTTTTCTGCAGGCGTTGACAAAAGGAAAATGGATTGAATGTGCCAAGCAGAGATATTGAAGAGGTAAAGGCAATTTCGCAACTCAGTAAACATGCAACAATTTTTTCCGATGGATATGATTTTTATTTCTCTGTTAGAGTTGACAGGGAAAACCAAAAAAATAAAAAAATAAAATATTTTTTATTAAGTAGAGTTTTTATTAAGTAGAACGTCGCATTATTTTTTACGCATTTTATTTTCATCTCTTCATCGCCATTGATAACGTTTTATTAAAAAGCGCGAATCATAAAGTTTCCATTCGTTAAAATTGCGAGAAAATTAAATAAAGTAAAAAACGTCATAAAGGTGTAGAGCGCGAAGGAGATTTTTTCTTCATCTTGTTTGTTCATTCTCGTTTTATCCGTTCTTTTTTTTCGACTGTGTACATATATTCGGTGTCCACTCATTATTGTTACGTAAATCCCTTTGATGAAACTCTTTTCAGTCACGTTCCGCCGAGCGCCCTGCCAGTTTCTAAATCCGGCTTTTTTCTCTCTCCGTAAAAAAAAGGGAGGAGAAAAAAGAATCAGACGAAAAGAAAAACAAAAGTCGAGAAAAGAAGATAGGAAATTTGAGCGTTCTTACCTGCACTCAAGACTAGCCTTCTCATTGCTGAACGTAAATGCCGGTACGTTCATCTTTTGTATCTTTAATGCGCTTACTGTAAAATACAGAGGAACAACATTCGTTTAAATTCAAAATTGCCTGTGCGAATCGTTCATTAAATTAATAAAAAAGGGAAAAGCAACGAAGAATCGAACACTTACGAATTTTATGTACCTATTCGGTACATATGTATGTTGAAGTATATAATCTATCTTTCTGTTTCATTTCATCGATAAAAATCGACCTGCTTGGTGCGACGTTCCGAGTGGGGCGACAAGATTAATATTTTATCCGGTTGATGACAGAGTAATTATTTCGTTAAAACGTGACATGTGGGAGGTCCCGTTTAAGAAACTCTATACACAAAAAAGAACAAATAAAAAGCCGACGAAATTCGCGGTCCTTGAACCTCTCTGATTTCAACGAGAGTTTGGAAAGTTCGCCTCGTTTCTTCTTTTGAAAAAAAAAAGCCGAGAGAGAGAGAGAGCTTTTGGTCCTGGGAAAACTCAGTTTCCTGCGTGGGTATGCGCGAGCGTGCGTGGCACGTTTGACGAATAAACTCGCGTGAGATCTTCGGGGCCAGAGAAGTTTCGAACTGCGAGACCTCCGTGCACGCACAATATGTATCCCGAAAACGTTCGCTTTTGTTTTGCGAAACTTTGGACGGGTTTTAAGCCAAAGTCCTTGTGAATGAGGTGGTACGGGCGAGAGGCAAAAGCTTCGACGAGGACTTTATCGCGTGTATAACGAGTATCGATTTTGTGCCAAGGCTCGCGAGGGGTCGTAAAGCCACTCTCCGGCGTGGCAGCATCGACTTCAGCTCTCTTGCGCTGTTTACCTCTACTATTATACACGAGGCTTAGACCCCGATGCTTTCTCGAACGAGCGGCCGACCGCTTCCTCCTGTCCTCGTTCCCTTCCCTTCACGCACATGCACGAATTATACACATTTCGCAAATACGATCCCGGAGCCGCAAATGTGTGTCTGTGAAAAGCGGGAACGAAATGGCAACTAGCGAGCACGCGGGAACGGCGAGAGAGGGACTCCTGCTTGTTGGAAAACCGACGAGAGGTGACCGACGAGTGAGTCAGCCGAAACACGCCAGTATAACACGACTAGAGACATAAATATTAATTGGTGTACCGCCGGCCTGTTGGATATATTCATATATGTGTGCTCTATATGCGTGTATGGAATATACACTCGCGGTCACCGTGCCCAAATTCTCCCTTTCCTCTTGATGGTTTTTATACGTCTCTCGCTCTCTTATTCGCACGGTCCCATGCACGTCCGCACGCACCACCGTGCCTTCTGAAATATTCGTCAAGTGTGTATTTCGCATAACAATTACAATAGCAGAAACGCCCCGATGCAAATGTTCATCGGGCGAATTATGGATTCGGTGGTTCTCTGACCAAGACATTTCGGACGAATTACGGAATAATTGAAATGATGCGAAAAATCGATTTGTTTCTTTAATTCCGTGTGTGTTCCAGCGGTTTATATTGGCCAGGTGAATCAATTGAAATAAATCAATAATCGATTTTGCAAAAGCCTTCCAGGTGCGGCAGACGCAAATGTATTCTTCTGAAATTGATTTTTGAATTTCCAGGACGTCCGGTTTCCCGGATCTTTCCGTGAATTCGATAAAATCTAATACCGCGTCAACGGCGTACCGAGCATTCGTATACCGATCGATCGCGAACCTCGGCGTATCCTATCTCGTTCACCATCGTAAACGTAAGTTTGCCGCAAATTGGTTTACTTCCTCATATTGTGCAAAATAAAAGCAGCCGACAGCCCCGCAGAGGAAAAATGAAAACACGAAAAAAAATGACATACAGACGCGGACGTTCGAAAGAAAAATTGAGGAAGCGTGTATGCGAAATTTACCGGTTTTCAAATTTTCTTTGAAATAAAGGATCGAGTGTACCTACTCGCGGTTCCGGAAATGGGTATACGTCGAGCGCACCGCGGATATCAGAAGCGGTTAAACCCGAAACGACAGACTCCGTCACGGACCTGCCATGATACAGGCTTCTCTATTACCTTCTCATTTTTTCCTTTCTTTTTGTACGTACACGTACATTAATGTATATGTATAATGGTATATGGCGAATGAAAAGCAACGAAGAACTTAATTAACCGTGGCGGTAGTACGCGCGTTGAGGTCTCTCTAGTGAAGAGAGCGCGCGCGTTCGTTAAATTTTATTCAACGCTGCAATTACGCCGAGCTTGCGATTAAAGCCTGAGACGCCCCCCTAGCCGGGCCCTACTTTCATTACCGCTCTGTATACACGCTCCTTCCTTCGTCCTCTGTCCTTCTTTCGCTCTACCCAGCACAGTGACCTTTTCTCTTTTATATACCTGACAAATTCACAAATCTTTGAGATCTATGCATAAAAAAATAGTCGATACGTTATTTCACCCACGTACGTCGAATCTTTCCTTATTTTTTATTCAGCGATAATTTTCGATAGGCAGAGAGTTTCCATGTAAAAATAGTCGAAACTAAAGAATTCTATACTTCCTGTACCTTTCACATTGTTTGTATAACGTTGCCTTTTTCAATGCCGGAGGAGATAAAAAATGCATAAGATCCAGCTATTCGATAGCAGGGGATCGAAAACTCCGAGCTCTCTATTTTTTGTTCATTTTTTTATGTTCTCTTTATTTTCCTTTTTCAACATGCTTTTTTATTTTTTTGTTGGTAGCAGATGCCGGAAATTCAAAATAATTGTAAGAAACACTCACCTTCCTGATGAAGAAGTACGAGTTGCTGTAGGACCAGCAGTGCCAGAACCGGAGAAACGGAAAAATCCATTTCGTGAGTTTTTTCGTCGTTACACCAGCGCAAACGAGTCTCGTGCCGAGAAAAACGGGAAAAGGAGCAAAAAAAACAGAAACGGAAAAAATTTATAATCCACCCGTAGACTCGTGTGTACAAGAAGTATGCAAATGAGAATTTAGCAATCACGCGAGAGATTGCGAATCATGAATTTCACACGACGAATATTGAGAGCGGTAGAAAGAGTGAAAAACTTAGTAAATTAGGAAATAAGAAGAAAAACGGTGGAAAAAGAAGGATGAAGGATGTAACGTGATCCAAGTTTCTCTCGATTCAGACCAATCTCGAGATCCAGATTATCCAGTACGAGCATTTTCCCTCGATGAATTTTCGCGTCGGGGCGCAACTTTTGTACAGGACGTTGCAATCTTGATCGCTTCCTCTTTGCCGCTTCACGTTGTTCCGGTCGCGAGCATCCTATCTCTATTTTTCCACCCCTTTCTGTCGCCTCTATCCTCCCTTATCGATTATCCGATTATTCACCAAGCCGGAAGCAGGAGTCTCGATGGAATAAAACCACGATGAGGAGTACCTCGCGGACTGTAGCTTTCCTCCTCTCCCGCGATGGTTCTTGCAACCCGCCACCTTCGGCCGTCTCTCTCGCGCTTCGTAGTTCCACGGTCCTCGCTAGTGGACAATGTCAATTTTCATATCTATATCCGATACACCTCGAACTTTTCTCGTGTACCTTAATTGCTACGTCATTGTTATTCTACTGTCAATTAAATTTAATGACTATCTACAATGTAGGCGGTGCGTTTGTATATTGCCTTACAGATTGAAGGACTTGTGCTCTTGCGAATTGGAGCTCCGAATGCGACGATCTTTTTCTCTTTTTTTCCCCCTCTCGTTATCTTATGCTTTTTTTAATTGCTTACGATTACTTTCATGGACTGTGTTTTTTCTTCCAGTCGAAACCGCGAAACAATTATAATCGTTGAACTTTTTCTCTTGCTTCGTCACTATGACACGTTTGTCATTCCGACACTCCCGGCACTCACTCACGAGCTCATTGATGTGAAAACAAGAAGATTCGTTCTCGATATTTTACAGCGAATATCACACCGCGCACCAACATCAACCGGACCGGGATATGTACGAAGGAATTTCAAATGCAACTTGTTGCAAGCTGCTGGGCAAACCGGCCGGGCATGCCGAGAACTCGCGTCCCTCCTCGCCTATTCCCTTCTATCTACATTCACATACTATCCTCACACGTATATGTTACTCCACATGTATGTCCGTGTATTCTGTGAATGTTTGTTTCCAAGTTGATGACTCTTCCCTCCCTTTGCGGTTTTTGAATTTCAATGGAAATTCGTACATTCCATTTTGACAAATTTCGTATGCAACACACGCGCATGAAATTTCACCTTCAAGATTCTAATCCTTCTTATCACGTTTGATGTTTATTAATTTTAATATTCTTTTTTTTTTCATTAAAAATTTATATTATCACAAAAATACTCATTGCTTTTGAAATTTCACGGTCTTTTAAAATTTTTATTTCATTCCGAAACAAAATCAGAATTCGTGTAATTTAAAATTTTTATCCTGATGCGAATGAATATTTGAATAATTCCTTGCTATTTCAACCATGATAAATCCTTTCGTAAGTCTTAAATCCTTTTAATTATTTATAACTGATGAAAGTTGATATATAATATTAATATCACGGACGTAAAATTCCTGCTATCGAATCAACACAGCTCGCTCCGTTTCTCTCAGCGTTAAAACAGAGAGACGAAAAAAAGAAAAGAGTACGATCATCCGCTGATGAAGTTAGTGACGCGAGCGGCCGATGCCGACTACGAGGTTTGAGGTAGCGCTGTTTTGCGCGTACCTCTCGTCTAACACCTGGGCGCGTGCGCTTTCGAGCTTTCCTCGCACGACGCACGCGGTCGCCCCTCCAGCGCCGTTTGCTTTAATATTAAACCATACGTATACGTAACACGTGTACTTACGAATAAATATCTATACATCACGATACAAAAAGGATGTGTACGTTGAAACGGTACGTACAACAAACATGACTAACACGAACAAACCCTGAGAAAACGGGAACTACAGTTTTATGAAAGATTCAGCCAAACTTTTGAATAATTTCTCTTCGAGACGGTATGGAATTTTTGGGAACCGGAGCACGCCGAGTGAAATCGTTTTTCCGTATATTTCTCAAAATTACCGCAATTTCGAGAAGGGAGAGAGCGAAATGTTTTTCGACATCGACACGCATTTCGGGAAGACTTTCAGCACAAAAAAAAAAGAAATTATTGCGGCGTGCGAAGCGAGGGTCTGGTAAATACTTTTTATGGGTAATAATATCCGTGAATCCGGTGATCTAAATGAAACTGGTGTGGGCGAGCAAAGATGAAGATCAAAGGTAAAGAGAGTATCTTCTCTGCCTTTAATGATGGCGGTATCTTCTCCTTCTTTTTCGTCTCCTCTTCCCTTTCTCGGGCTTTCATCCCATGCTTTTTGCCTCCGAAGCTCAAAATTCAGCGTCTCTCTGAAATCCACTGCATATATACATGCATGTATATAAGGATACATTATATATATATACATATAAATGTATACACCGAAGGATAATAACACGCGAGGAAAAGAGGAACTAGATGCTGGAAAAAGATACGTGTGTATCAAATACGAAAAGGGAACGATGAGAGCGGGTTTTAGTTCGAAAATGTTCGAGGTCGATCGTGCTGATCCCCAGTATTCAATATGATAATCGCTCTCTTGCTAAACTGCATCGCTATTTCCTCTCTTACCGGCTCTTCACTAATTTCGGAGATGTATAAAATTAATAAAAAATTTGTAAACCAAATGTTAACGGGATAAAAGCTTTATATATACAGAGAGATGATGCATATTTACCTGCTTCGACTGCACGGCTCGAAATGTTTCATTTCGATGCGATTTGCATTTTTGATCTCACTGCGATGCAATTTCAATGGCAAACGAGGTGTGTATGATAATCCATGAGGCCTGGGAAATTTATGGTGCCGACCAATCCGGAAATCATGGAATAAACGGGATCGAGCGGACACGATATTTGTCCGTGACATGCACGCGCGTTGTAACACGTGTTGCGCGAAATGATTGTTCCTCCTGCTCTTTTGCTCTCCCGTTAACGGAGAGACACGTGTATGCAACAAGCTGCGTCGTCTGCTGTCCGGCCAGAGGTGGCTAAGGAACGAAAAAAGGCCTCCGCGCACGTGACATCATAGCTTATGTAATCGTGAACGTTCATCAGCACACTCTGATGGGCTGTTGCGTATAGTATCGTGATTAGATCTTGACAATCCTGTGTCTCTAACTTGATATTTTCTAATTAGCTGGATTCAAACGTTAACAATTGTAGGAGACTATTTGGTCTCGCACGCGCGAGCAATGTACGAACGAGTAAACGTTTGTATAATGCATT
Source organism: Cremastinae sp. B BG-2022a (assembly GCA_030522605.1). Classification (NCBI taxonomy): domain Eukaryota; kingdom Metazoa; phylum Arthropoda; class Insecta; order Hymenoptera; family Ichneumonidae; species Cremastinae sp. B BG-2022a. Next base: position 62,196 of record JAPYYX010000376.1, on the reverse strand, counting down.
CACATTTTCTGTATATGCATGGTGTGCATATGTATAGATATAAACGAAATCTCGTATATAAACGCACGTATATACACACTTTCCGAGCGATTTCGTGTCGAGACTCCAAAAGCTCATCCTCCTCGCACGTAGTCTCATTTCTTTGAATTATTCGAATAATATCCCTTCGTCTCGGTGAAAAATCAATGCGTCTGGCTGATCTCTCTCCATCTTCCCATCTTTCTCTTTCAAGACTGTGAATTATTCATGACATCGTCCTCATACTATAGTCCGAGACGATGAGGAAGATCGTTGGAAATTAATAGTCACACGATCGCTTTTACGCCTACGCTGGCGATCACCTCTCTCCTGGCTAATATTTTTTACTCTAATTCTCATTCTTTCTCCCTCTTTCTCGCTCTCTAACTCTCTGATGGCTCTTGTCGTTATACGTTTGATCCTGAGTGAGTTACGCGCACGATATATACGGAGCTCATCAAGATTGAATCGATAATCGATTAGCCGGTAATTGAACGGCTTTTTCAATTATTTCCGAATCATCCATGCCGATTTGACTCTGTCATTAATCATGCACGCCAGGTTTCCCCGGCTTCGAGGACTTTGCTACGGTGAGGTATACATAACTCGAAAATGCACCGGAAACCAGGGCTATTATCTTGCGGTATCTTCGTGTCGTCGGCGGGAAATCTCAGATTTACCTCAGCCAGAGTCGAGTATTTTTGAAAATGAGACGTGACACGATGAGATTTCATTGGTTCTCATTGCACACGTTCCGGGGAGGGGCAGAAAAAATTCATTTTGTTCCTGGAAAATAGATTCGAAATGAATTTTTCTTTAATTGACTTGATAAAATATAAATTCGAAGATGCAATTCAAGTTTTTAAATAAAGTAGATTTCAACATATAGCAATTTCCTTTTAGTTCTACGTAACATTTATAGCTTCGTCATTTATTTTTCATCATTTGCCATTGAATAAATTTTGCGTTGCGAACGGCAGGTTCGATTTATCTTCTGTGACTGTTACATTTACTTCAGTAAAATTAACTTTTGTTTTTTAAAGCGAATTTTTTTACACAGTTTACAACGAAATTTTCAATAATTACTTTATTTTGATATAAGATATAAGTGTCGTTGATTAGGTTTCACCAAATATTTATTGATTCCCAATAATTTTATTGCGAATTAATAAATATCGATGCTATTTTTGCATCCAAAGGTGCAGATATTGATGATACTGGTTATAGCACAAAAATTTCCATTCCAGACACATTACATTTTTTATATGATCCCTGAACTTTTTCCCTTTTTTTGGAGATCTTCGAAGACAACTAATGTAGGGCAAACTCTTTTTTCTCCTTTGGGTTTAATTCGTCATGAAGAAGATCGGCAAATGGTGTCATGGTTTTTGTGGAACTCCAAGGTTAAAATGATGAATGGAAAAAAAAATAATTATTAATGTTTCTTTTTTCGTGCACGTGGGCCCGGGATTGACGTTTCGGGTTCATCAGAAGTATATCTCACGTTGAAACGTATCTACATTCCCAGACAAACTGATTTCCAGTGCGAGTAAATTAACGTATCCAATTAAATCAAATAATAATTGATACCGAGATTCGTTCTCTTAACGAGCAACGCGTATTCTCGCGTTTCACTTGTACAACTTAATTTCGGAGTGTGCGTGGATTGTACTAATTTTAATTACTCAAAGTTTCGATCAACAAACTTGCTTGAACTTCTCATCGTTCTTAAAGTAATAGTCTCGTTAACGCATGTTTCTAAAGATAATATCAGTGTAAAAATAAGTCGTACATTACTTGTAAATCTATGTGCTTAAAAAAATAGACATCGATCATTGTTGATCCAAATTTCTTGGAGTTCTGACTCGAAATTTACTTTGTTAAAATTTTAAAACTAAATTTTTTCATAGTCGATAAAAAAAAACTTTTAATTAAACGTGACCTTTTGCTTGCATCGAACAGAAAGAACGTGTTCGCCTTCTCGGATGCTTATAGCAGACGCAAAGGGCATCTTGACTTTCATCATTGATTTGTAAACTCCTGATATTGAAAGATTCAGTAAATAATTGAAACATACAGTATTATTTGTTCTGCCGTAATTTGTTTGATACTAAATTACAATTGTTAATAATCTGATATGAAAATATAAAAATACATATGAACATTGAAAAACAATCGGCAATGAAAAGTGTAAACCGAGAGTATGTAATTAAAAAATGATAGAAAAATAGACAAGGTGAGTAAAAATGATAAAAAATGATGAAGAAGACGAGGAAAAGGAAGACGGCGGAGGTGAAGGAGTGTGGAAGATCGGTAAAGGATAAGGGATGAGAGGAGCGAAGTGGAAAAGCTGATAGGGGGTCGTCGTGTGCCGGAGCCGGATTGCGGGACAGATAGAGTCAGTAGACAACTGTACCCGCATCTGTACCTTTGCGTATTATAAAGCAGGCGAAAAAGGAGTAGAAGGGAATGAGAGTGAGAGAGGAAGATAAGTAGAAAAGGACGGAGGTATAGATAGGGCGTTGTATAATAGCTGGTATTACAGGCACTTGGTCACTTTTGTGCAACGCCCGGCATTGTTCCAAGACAAAAGACAGAGAATCCCTCGAGGCCAATTCGAGCAGCTCTCCCTCTCGCTCCTTCTTCTCTCTTTCCCACTCTCCGCGTCCCATACGAGGAAAACGGGACGAGCCACTCGTGGAATAACCATATGCATGCTGCATTCGCTCCTCCTCGAGCGTTCGCATGGGATGAGTCGAAATTAAGCCAAGTCCATTCACGTGGTTGCGGGAACTCAACGGAGACGGACAATGAAATAGAAAGAGACTGACGAAACGAGATACGCGCAGAGCGAGAAAGAGAGAGCGAGAGAAAACGCAACGGAATCTCTTCACTGTACGCCATTGGCGATGGGACCGAATCGTCTCAATGTGCACACCCACTCATTACTTTTACCGTGCGTAATACAGCCTCCGCTAGGCGAATTCTCCTGCATCTGGCGCTACTTTCCACGCATGCACACGCGAAATCTCGCGTATGCGTACGTGCGTACACACTCCTGGATTATATAATAGGCATCGCCACTCTAAAGAACACGGACACAGAATCTGTATATTCTCGTTCGACTATGCACATATGCCGCAAAGTACAAGAGGAGAGAGTCATTCGCCGAGCAAGTATCAGCTTCTCTAGCCAGATTTTGCATTATACGCACGCACCGTTATAAACGCCGGCAAAGAGGGAGAACGGGAGAGAGAAAGAGAGTACTGATAGTCGCTGCAGGATCCATGTTCTCCGTTATTCCTTTGTTGTTTTGTTTCATTTCGAGCTTAAATTGTAACCAGCGTGCCTCTACATCTCCAATGTGTACATGTATACGTCCAAACTTCCAGTCGTTTATATTTGTATATTTCATACGCGCATACAGGGTGAGTAGAAATTACAAACTGAAAAGTTGAAAACGCAATGAATAAAAAAATACAGGAAAATGCTTCAGGCGAACATTTCTTCAGAGTGAGTTAAATATTTTTATTCTCATTCGATTTGTTTGAACTGTCAAGCGTATGTATATCACACGCTCGGATCAAGAGTTTAAATCGACAATTTGCTGCTTTTTCTGTAAATAACTCTTTACAGAGAACTTCAAACAAACGGTGTAGAAGGTGAAATAAAATTTTTACAATTTTTTCAAAATATTTCTAACATCTTATTCATAAACTGTTCGAAGTGTAGCTAGTTCTATAAAACGTGTGGGATTCTGAGATTCACCTTGTAGCGCGCATGGTCATAATAAGCACGATAAAATTGTCTGCGTGTACCTCACGTTGGTACACGCACATCGATCCCTCACGCGCACACAGAAATTTACAATACGCGCACGAAGGCAAACTTTCAGCGTCGAGGGTAAAAGCTCACCTCTTTATACTATTCGCATTTCACGAATATCCTGCAGTCATCTGAACAACATCCACATTCGAATATACTTTATCCCTATAAACAGTTATATAATGCTATTCAAATGAGCAGTCAAGTACTCATTGTATCTATACGATCGAAAGTACTCGCAGATGGACCACCCGAGGAAATTTAATAGTCAATTGCTTTACACTCGAGAAAATTCGCGATATTCTCGCTCGAGGATTGAAGGAGATTATTTTTCATTATTTACTAAATGTATTGTACACTCTTGAATTTTTTTTCTACAATGTTCTAAATTTATGACATTCGTGATTGATAATAATACTTTCTATTCTTTTTTTGTGTTCTTCCACGATGTCCTTTAATTTTCCTAATGCTCTTTTTTATTTGGGAATCCCGGGAAAAGCGCGAGCTCGTGTTGAAGAAATTATAAGCTGTACGCTTTATCGCAAGTGCAAAAAGTTCCTCGACAAATTTCTCTCGAATGGTCTATCGAATTCTCCTTCAAAGTTGCTCGGACCCGTGTGTGTGAGCGCGTCGGGCAAAAGGTCGAGAGAAAGAACGAAAAAGAAAAGTAAAAGAAAAAAATAGAGGAAAATCGGCAATCGTATCTTCCAGAGTTTTATCTCTTTTCAGTCTGCTGTTTTCTCTCTCACTCCCAATTTCTTTTTTTATTCTTCTCTGTCTTCGTCCATCGCGTTGGAGTGGCAAACTCGACGAATTGGCCTCCAAAGTATTGGCAACGAGTGCGCGCGGTACCCGACAAACGCCAAATCGAGCGACTCCTCCTCAACCGTAGAAATGCTGCGACCGCGGTGCTCTTTCATCTTGTACAACGAAAAGCAATTTGAAAAATTATGGTGATTTTTTCAAAGAGTTTCACCAATTCGATCTTCAGCCTCATACTGCACAGATATATCCAGCAACCGGCACACAGTTTTGTCGATCACAATCCAGTTATCTATTCGATTCGCGGTATGTTCAACTCTATCGTCAGTACGAATGTTCTCTATTCCTTTAACTTATCAGAAAATCATCGTTAGAATTACCGACAATCCCGAGATTGCTTTTTTTCGTTAAAAAACGTTTATTCACTAGCAGAGAAAAGTGTTTTCTAAATTTCACTTCTTCTCCATTGTAAATGATTTTTCATGAGATACAAAAAGATTACGATGTATACTCATCGAGGAAACAAGAATGATCGTTATGACTTTTTCCCCTTCGCCGGTTTATCGAAAGAGGATTGAGAAAGTCAACGCATCGTTCGTTCCGACAATAACAAGCAAAAGCTCGGTGCATAGATTAATGGGATATATGCAACAATGACATACGCGCATAGCATACATATGTATGTATACTTCGATAACGAGAATTCCCGTTGACTCGGAATAAGTGCGAGGTTACGAGAGGTATAGAGACGAGCCTCGGAGTGAGAGGAAGTGAGAATTGTGGAGCGTCACGGAGAGTTGAACCAAAAGCTTCCCAACCCAAATCCCATGCACAGAGAGCAATCCAGCCTCTGTCGACGGCGTTGTCGTCTCGCGAATGCGCCCAGACCTGCTCCCGACCAATTAGTGTTAATCCTCGTTAATCCGCGTCCCTGCAATCTGCATTCCTTTGTCTCTCGCTCGGGCCATCATTCCAAAGGATAGAAGATGCAAAGCCATATGGATGCACGTAGAACTTGCTCTCCTTTAAATCAGCATGCGCGACCGACCGGTTCCTCGCTCTCGCTCCAACTTTACTGCAACGACAAGAATTTTCTATCGCGCGGTATATACGTGAAATTTCAATCCATCTATGCCGAGACTGACTACAAACTGCTCGCTGACAATGACGTTGTTAATTTTGGCGAACATCTAGGCTCGATACTGCAGAGATTATATGTATATATCAAGTCTTTTGAGGATTACGTCGCTAAATCAGCTCCCTGTTTACACTATATACAGTAATATTTTCAAAAATGCCACGCGAGATATCGCAATTGCAGTTTTTCAACCAAGAAAAGTTCAATGACAAAGGAAAGTATAATAATTATAAATAAAACCGCGAAATATCGATTGCTTTTTAAACAAATTTTTATTCATGAAAATCTTCATACATATAATAGAAATAGAATCCAAGTTGAAACAAAAATGATTGCAGAAATGTATTGAGTTTGTTAGAAAATAATGAAAAAAACGAAATATTTTTATTATACATAACAATACAAGCAAACAACTAATAATAGTTTCTGATTATGTTCTGTTAGGAGAATTTGACAAATATCCATATATCTCAAATAAACAAGGAGTGTATAGTACATTTTACAACATTTTTTATTATATTCGGACAAAAAGTGTTTAGTATTTTTTTGGTGAGGTAACCTGCGCAGATACAGTTGCTGATCCCTTCAATTATGAGCATTATGAAGTTATCCTACCTACTATGACGTGACATTTTGTGCACGTCACATGCGCCAATATGTATCGATTAAGAAGCGGATTTACGCTCTTGTTCGAGCCAGTGTCCAAAGCAGTGAGCCGTGGCGCGGATTATGATCAACCCGAGTCACGCGATGTTTTATAATGCGCGACTAACTGGGAAAGAGTGGGGACGCGTGAGTCAGCCAGCCGGTGACGTTCGTTACGGGGGCGAACCGATCATTCTCTTCACGGGTGCTGAGGCGAGTGGCAGAAAAATTGGGATGGCTCTCATGATGGATCATCTGGACTTCCCTGGTGAGTCCGCCTCGATTTTTGACTTTTCTTGTGTGTTCGGTCTCGTCGCGGAAATTCCGGGAAATTGGCTGGGATAAGTTTATGAAGGAATTATTTCTGTCACATTCTGTCGCGCGTAAGCGAAGTCCGTGTGACCAATTTCTCATTTATCGTGTCGTTTTTCGTCCTGGGAAGTTTCATAGACGAGACCGGAAACTTATAATATTTCGTGGAATAGTGCGGATTATTAGAGTTTTGTATTGAGAAAGTGCGCGTCTCTTCTCTACTTCCTTCTCTTCTCTCGGAGTTAATTTTTTTGCATTTTTTTTTGTATCGAACACGTCGCATCGGAAACTCGGTTAAATTTTTGTAATTTTTTAAATCGTGTTCGTTAAAGTAAATTCAATGAGTCTTCGAGAAAAATAAAATATCTTACCTGGCGAGAATTACCTTATCTAAGATTGCCTCTCCCGTGATTTTCGATGAAGCTTACCTGTCGCAAATTACTGTTGCGACTGTACCCAATTATTTGGATATATTTTCGATTTTCACGAATTACGCTCTCGCCTTATTCCTTTCTTGTTATCGTTACCTACTTCCTCTCACGATTGAATCGTCGAAAGTTCCAAATCTGAGTTATCTTTTCGCTCGGAGTTAAGATGGCGGCGATGTAGAGAAATTCCCTTGTCGGTTATTAAAAATGATTTTGTAATGTCGTTAAATCTGAATCGTCAATAAATGATACTATTGTAAATTATCTAGTGATAGTTTTCTTTATTGGCTCCGGTCTTTGTGAAATACTGAGTAGATGTCAAATATCTAATTTTATCTCGATTTTTATGTAAGTTATTGTAAGTTTTTCGCCTCGAATCTCCCACTACCGAGATTACTCGACTCCTCCATCTTGTCCAGAGAATCCGGATAAAATTCCGCCATGTTCTCGAAACTCGAATAAACCCGCGAACATCTATGGAGTCCGCTCTCTCTCTCTCTCTCTCTCTCTCTCTCTCTCTCTCTCTACCAAGGCCTCAGCTGGGCCTTTTTCGTGTGATAGAGTCCCGCGGTTGCGAAATATTTCGTTCGTTAACTTTTAGAAGGAGCTGTCAAATTAAAAGCCGGTTACCCGGTGATATCCTAGGATACCTGGTGCTCGAAAGGACTCCTGACGAGGCAAGGCGACCGCAAACGTACAAGGACGTAACGCGAGAGAAAAATCCGTGACAAAATACATAAATCCAAAAAAAATCGATCTCGCACCGAATGTGGGTTCACCACTATTGTTCACTTGACTGTAATATTATAAAAGGTCGCTTATATACCTACTTTATATAATAATTTCAACTCAAAAAAAATTTTTTTACACGTCAAAGGATTATCATTATGTGTCAATACTTATACAATAGATTCAATGAGATTATATGGCAACTTGAAAAAAGTTCATAAATTTAATCACTCAATAGGTCTTCAAAAATGCTTGCACGCACTTATGAAAAATTATACTAGAAGCAATTATCAGTAAAACTTAAATCCGATTTTTCAATAACTCGCAAACACCGTTCGTGTTAATAAAGTGTTATCCGGTGAAGCTTTGTCAACTTGCGTCACGTTTGAGCGACTTTTCTCTTACGTGATTTGTGGTGACACTGTGGAAAAAAGAAAGATGATGGAGAAGAAAGGAGAAGGGTGAAGGGAATAAGGTTAGTCTCAAATCCACTAGGCCAAACAGAGAGCTAGCTGAAAACAATGAGACCCGGTTGCAAGGTAGTTATAAAATATCGCGTGACGAGCTGGCCTCAGCCAAACTAAAGGTTTCTTTGGCATCTGTTTTAAATCGAATTAAATTATCAGTGCACACGCTATCCGTGATCTTCGCAATGGCGATAACAAAGTATAAAAGGAAACGCTGCTGCTCGTTAGATTCGAGTGAGTTGCGGAAAGCATTCCCAACCCTAGCCAACCGCGTCTCACTTCAAAGTATTGCGATTCCCTCAGAAAAATCCTCGTATCGGCCCAAGAAAAAAAAGAGAAAAAAAAAATAAGTAAATGCAAAAAAACTTTCGGTTTTGTAATTTTCTCCCAAGTGGATTAAAAAGACGGTAAATTATCGGAAATAAATATCGCGAAAGCCAGAAATTGTACGGGGCTCGAAAGAACGCGGTGTTGGAGGAGCGGGAACTACCAATCAACGTTTTTTTCATTATTGAAAGTGAATAGAAACTGCTGAAGGCAAAGCCGAGAAGAAGAGGTGCCAGAAGGAAAAGCGGCGCATAAGAATATAAAAAAAGAAGACAACATAAAGGAAGATGTACTTCAACGAGAGCAGCATCATCAGCCCGATGCCCTACGTTGGTGAAGTTGGGTGGGTTCGCTTGATCACTTCTTTGATAATCGTTCGGTATTGTGTCGATAACGCAAAGGCGCTCTCCGAAGTCGTCGGTAAGCTCTTACTTTCGAGTAGTAAAGGAGTGCTCGGAGGAACAAGATTTGCATCTTCTTTCACCGAGCTGGAGGGTGGAAAAAAGAGGGAGAGAGGAGAAGGAAAAAAACGCGAATAAAGACAGTGACGAGATGGAGAGTAGCTCAAGGGCAGAAGCGCAGAAATGAGTAGTAATGTGAAGAGTGTGGAATGGTGAAACTCGCGAGTTGACGTCGAGGCAGCGCGGAACATGAATACTCCCCCTCAAAATCCTCGATCCTATACATCCTCTATATATGTACGATGAAACGATTCCAACTAATCATTTGGTATTGTCAGCTCGGAGCAGGGAGATTCGCTGCGGTTCGCTTTCCCGTATTTGCGGGAATTTACCCTCGGTTTCTCCAACGCTGGGAGAGACATCGAGGACCCTCGTTCTTTTCCATTCCTACAATGCCCGTCCCTTACCCCTAGTCTGCCCTCTCCCATGTAATTGACAATGATGCACCAAGTGTTGTTCGAAAACCATGATCGTACTTGAGCGTTGATGAATTAATTAATATCGTCCGAATGCGGATACTGAAATAACGCCCACGAGCACGCGTTTCATCGTTGCTTCACCATTCAATTAATTATTCACGTAGGGATCATAACGAAAAAGCTTCTCTCTTTGTATTCAGGTACCAAGTTCAGCAAATGCAGGAACGGCTTCTGGGATGGAACATTCCGCCGGAACACTCGGAGCTCGTTCATCCTCATTGGCGAGGATTTTTGGCTCCTGCCAAATATTGGCATATCGGTCTCGCCCTCGTATATTTCATGATGATGATCATTTCGTTGGTCGGTAATGGCTGCGTCGTCTGGATTTTCGGCACGTGAGTTTATTATAAGACGTTAGCTTCGTTTTTTTTTAATCGTGAAATGTACACTTTTTGTTATCCATCTCAGGTCAAAGTCTCTCAGATCGCCGTCCAATCTCTTCATCATCAACCACGCTCTATTCGATCTTCTCATGATGCTAGAAATGCCGATGCTCCTGATAAACAGCTTTCTCGAGCGACCTATCGGATGGGAATTGGGATGTGACATATACGCCGCGCTTGGCAGCGTTTCCGGTATTGGCTCGGCCATCAACAACGCCATGATCGCTTTCGATCGTTACAAGTAAGATTTCACAGGAAAGACAACACCTCAAGAGAACAAGCGAACGATATGTTGTATCACTTTTTCTTTTAATTCAGGACCATTTCCTGTCCGATCGATGGAAGGCTCAACATGAAACAAGCTGGTGTCTTTATTGCTTTGACTTGGTTCTGGTCCATGCCGTTTACCATTTTGCCTTTGGCGAGGATCTGGGGACGATATGTCACGGGTAAACTGGTTTGCTAATTTTTCACATTCGAAATAGATGGAAACAAAAATATTTTAATCGATTACAGAGGGATGGCTCACGACATGCAGTTTCGATTTCCTCACCGACGACCAGGACACGAAAGTTTTCGTTGCATGCATCTTCTCCTGGGCGTACGCTTTTCCGATGAGTCTCATCGTCTTCTTCTACTGGAACCTCTTCAAATCCGTCCAGGCCCACGAGAAAATGCTTCGTGAACAGGTGAGTCTTTCTGCATTTTTTCGTTGAACTTTTCTCATGCTTATCCCTCATGACAGGCCAAGAAAATGAACGTCAAATCTCTGGCCGCGAACCAAGACGGTGAGCGAAGCGTCGAAATGAGAATCGCCAAAGTGGCGTTTACGATCTTCTTCCTCTTCGTGTGCTCGTGGACTCCGTACGCGATTGTCGCGATGACCGGAGCATTCGGCAACCGGTATTTAAATCTTTCTTCTTTTTCCTTTTTTTCTATCTTTTACTCAATCTTGAAAAAGTTATATAAACTTTTAATCGGTGAATCTGGTCAGTTGCTGATTTCTGACAAATTACTGGAAAATGATCATATTTTGATACCGTCTTGTCAAATTGTGTAATTGAAGGTTCAAATTTTCTATTACTTGATCGTAGAACAGGTTTTTAGAAAAGTAAAACCGTGATAGTTAAGTAACTCTTCATTTTTTTCTACCCGCAGAGAATCTCTGACACCGTTCTCGACGATGATTCCGGCTGTTGCCGCGAAAATAGTATCATGTATCGACCCGTGGGTATACGCAGTCAACCATCCTAGGTATTTTTAACATCGCTTCATTCGTGTAATTACATCCTTGATTCTTTGAAATTATTTAACATCTTTTAAAATTATTTCTCGAAATAGATACAGGATAGAGCTGCAAAAGCGTTGCAAGTGGATGGGAATTCACGAGCCCGCGCCAGCAGCACAGCACGATGCGACTTCCGCGACGACGGAGAAAGTTACCACTGACGAGGCGTAATGTGCCAAAAAACAATTTGAAATTTAAAAAAAAGACGATGAAAAAATTCGAATCAATTCAATCCAATACGAGGCATCGTCATTTTGAGTAAATCATGACTCAGGACTAAAAATAATACAGACGTGGAGCAAGAATCATCCAACCTGTTCCAAGATCCATTCATCGATGAAACCCGGTTCCGGGCGCGGCCTGCGCCATTGATTTAAAACCACCACCGATAGTGCAGGCCAGAGCCAGGAAACGACTCATTTTTTCTCACTTGAAATATCTTTCATCTCTTCATTCGAGAACGTATTTGTTACGGTAACGAACACTGGCTATTCGAAACTGAAATACGATTCGAAATATAATTGCTAGGAATGTAAAGCAGCAAGTAACGTGCAAGGGCAAAAAATGAGAGGCTGCAATACAATCCAGATTAGCAATCTTTTGTGTATCATAAAATCTATATAAATAAAAATTTATTTACTCACAGCAATATTTCCAGTGTATTTATTTATACTATCATGTTACTATTTATTTGGAGTTGCAATTTTTAGCGTAATATGTTGTCGTGGAATTCAAATCGAACGAGGAGAGCGCCACTTCGAGTTTTCTGTGAATCATTCATCAGAACTTTTCGATCTGCATTCGTTATTTCAGTCTTCCTGGACTTTACATGTTACTTCCAAGCACGAGATTCTCTGCATTATCGTTGGTTGAACTGAACCGGAACGAGATCAACGAACGGTAACGTGGGGTCGTGGATTTTCAGGGTAGTTTCGAGGAATTCCGCAACCCCTAGCGAGGCAACTCGGCCTTGTAACAGAAAAATAAAAAAACACATTCAAATATTATTTTACGAGAAAACTATTCGAAAAAAATTGGTTTGGAGAGTCTGTTTGCTTTTATTCCAATCAAAATTTCTATTTACAAAGCGATATCCGGAATCGAGGAAAACATTGAATTTTTCTTAACCAATTTTTTTTTCTCATAGTTAAAACCTGCAAATCATAGTTCATCATCGTGCAGTCTACTGCTAATAACTGGAATTGGAAAACGGTTAAAACTGCCGCAATTCATATGAATCTCAAATATATGTCATGTGTGTTCACCGCGTGCTGCTGACGAGGGATGCGCACGTGATGCGGTGAAATAGGAAGGAGACAGAGATATTTTAGTGCAAGGAAAGCATGATCTGCGTCAGCTTCGGGATAGTAGCCGGGAAGTCAAATTTTGCGCACTATTTGGTCAAAGTTGGTCGCGAGTGTCGTGAAAGTATTAAGAGGTCCGATAAGAGAACTTGAGAGAGCTGAAAAGACAAAGGGGGATATAGAAGATATATATGTATTCAGTACTGTAGCGGTCGGTACGGCGGATCGTCGAGGGTGGCAGAGCGACGGAAACGCGAAGGAGTGTAATACCGTAGAGAAGGAAGGAGCATGCGCACCCCGTTATCGGACTCGCTTCGCTCTCAGTTAAGCCCCGGCCTCAGGAGGAGTTAGTCGGCTCCTCGAATGTTATTTGGTGACAACGTGGCTCTGGGCTCGTTGCTTCATCATCATTATGTAGAAAAACATATCTGTATATTTGGGAGAGGGTTGTATACGAGAAAATAAGTCTCGCCAAGACGGGACGGAGACGGAGGGAGAGAGAGAGAGAGAGAGAGAGGAGAAAAAGAAAAAAAAGAAGAACGAGAAACGTGACACTCGACGTGAAATGGAGAAGCTTATGAAACCTAACGGAGGATGACAAAGTACTCGAAAGCAATAACTCGATCAAGACGAAATCCGCGACCCACATAAATGCATTGTACTTGCTGGGCGATTACTGCACGCACGCTCCGAACGCGCGTGATACGTTGATCCGAGGCCGGATCCTCTCGCTGTTGTTTTCACCCCGAAATCCGCGTGTGCAGAGTTTCGCGAAACCACGCGTCGATAAATCGTGGAGGAAAAAAAGACAAGGAAACGAGAGTCGATTAATCTGGAGCTCGGTAAAAGGATGCCAGAGACTGGATAACTACGGAAACGAGAGAGAGAGAAAGGGACACGTGGTGCGGCTAATTGTTGTATTTTACATCGAAGCTCGCGCTGCGGTCTAACCTTTCCTCCGTCCTATTTGTCACTCTCTTTTTTGCCCCGTCCCAGCACTTCCGTTCCTTATTTTTCTTCCCTGTCAACGAGGCGAATTTCTCCTCGAAATAAAAACTCTGTTTTCTTCCCGTACCCTGGGCAATGTTTCATCGTTATTACCGAGTTCTCCGTGTTGTGTGTCGGTGATATGTTATTGCACGGATTGGCAAATCCTCTCGTGGATTCGACCGATTTTTTCACGTCGACCGGCTTCACAAAATCTCGGTGAGTATTTTTCAAACAATTGTTAATAAAAAAAACAAACGAACCAGAGAATACAAGCAGGGGTGTAATAAAAAGAACAATATATCGAGGGTAGAAAAAAAATAATTGAGTAGAGTATGAAAAATCTTTTGATTCCGATGAGAATGAAGGTTCGGAATAAATGACGATTCTCGTGATAGTTGGCGAGTACAAACGAGCAATAAACAATTTTGATAAATGTACGGTAGGCGAGAGGTTCCTCCGGTAGTTGAGATTTCGTAAATCAATGAACGGAACTCAACACGATAGAGGGTCGAGGGTCGAATCGACGAGGGCCACGAGGCGACAGCGGGAACATTAATCTCATCGACACGCCGGGACGTATGCGCGGTGATTATGATTGCTCGGTCGGGACACCCGCTACGTCGTTCTAGTACACCCGACACCCGTGCTTCACGGGCTCTTGCTTTTCCCGCAATCCACACACACGTACTGTAAGCACCTACGACTGTAATGCCGGACAGTCCGGACGCGTATACCCGCGAAATACACACCGAGAGCCGCACACGTATCGCATTCCCGTGTGCGTTCAACGCGCTGGTTCGATCTCGATACGCGTCGTCGGTGAATTCGGATTTTCTTCCATACACGGGAAACTTGTTCGCGGATGCATACCAGAGCTGCTAAATCCGCAAGGGTCTCTGTTTCGCTGGAAACCAGCTCGACCATTCCCACGTCCATTTATATAAATCGCAAATAAATCGGTTCCCATCGATAAATCGATCTCGCGGGTCGAGATCCGAAGGTAACCCTTGTCAGTCACCCGCGTCGTTTACATTCATCCCTGCTTCCTCACTCTTTTTTTGCCACTTAACAAACCCTTTTTGTGTTAATTAAAGTGTCGATGAGAACGACACCCAATCTCGCTGCGCATCCAATCGCTTTTATTCTCCAGCTTCATCGAGATTCCGAACAAAAACTTTTGCCAAGTTTTCTTCCTCTTGCGCTTTTTTTTCTCAAAGTTTGAGAAAACCTGGACTTCCCGAATTTTTATCGTACCCTGGAGAATCTGGATGTGGAAGGAAAACAAAGAAAGCCATTTCGATATTTCTCTGCGGATGAGAGGAGCTCCGTGTGTCGTTTTCTCGATTCCGATCGGGGTATAGTTTTCTGCGGGGGAGAGCTTAGCGGGGGGGGGGGGGGCTGAGGGTGGAAGAAGAACTCCCGCGGCATCTATCAACATGCTTGGGAATTGGAGCTCTTGGAACAGCTGTGCGTGCCACTAAAGTATGCATGAGCCGGCAATGTTTTGTATCGAGGTATACACTTCGGAGAGGATAAGTAGACATTGTGTGTACGTATACACGTGCATGCACGCTCGTAGAGAAGGAAGAATAAATCTACGTCGTTGTATAAAGTGAGACTTGCACGTAGGTATATGTAC
Source organism: Cremastinae sp. B BG-2022a (assembly GCA_030522605.1). Taxonomy (NCBI): domain Eukaryota; kingdom Metazoa; phylum Arthropoda; class Insecta; order Hymenoptera; family Ichneumonidae; species Cremastinae sp. B BG-2022a. The sequence goes on along the minus strand of JAPYYX010000376.1, from coordinate 47,001 downwards.
AGAGCGGAGTTATGACCTGAGAGGACGCGAAGACATTTGCGCGGGAACGCGAGCTTCTCGTTAAAACGTCAATGTACGAATGCTAAAATTATCCGGGTTCGTTCTCCTCTCATTCCCTGCTATTTTCTATTCTTCTTCTTCCTCCTACTCCTCCTCCTCCTCAATTTTCCAGTTTTCTCTCTATTTTTCTTTTAATTACGGATCCCTCCAAGACAGGGCTTTAAATCGAGCTGTCCTGGAATGAGGAAAATCCGAATGAGATTTTCCTATGGCGATCAGCAAGGAGCCCCGACTTCAACCCCCGTTTATTGGACGCATCGATCATCCGAGTTCAAAGTCGCGGACACGTAATTTCCGGAGTGCAGATTCGTTCGATGCTGGATATACGTATACGGGATGCTTGCTTTTCTCGTCCTTCCTCCTTTCGCTCTTTTTTTTACACTTGTGTATAGTGATAATGCATGCATAAGTGATAAAAAGTATCATCAGCATCCATTTGGTAGTCTCCTCCGTAAAATTTATCGAACCAATGTATAATCGCTCTGACAAAAAAAAATGGTAAAATCTTGCTCGTTTCCTCGGTAACTTTTGCACTCTCGTCAACCACGGTGAAATATCTCTTTTATACACTTTTTTTCTCCGCGTTGTTTCTCACTCATCTTGTTTTCTCAATATACATCGTGTGCCAGTCCTCTCTCGCGATGAAAATCCTCGCGTCCTTGTGAATAAATTTTGGCCTCGCCGCATCGGTTGAAATAACACCGAAAGTTCCTAAGAACGCAACGGAATAATCGATACCGAGAGAACCTTATTCCTTTCTACCAATAGAAATATTTTAATTCAATCAACGAAGCGGTTAACTTCGAGAACTTGAAAAATACATTACCGGGGAATAAGATTTCTTTATACTGTTATTAAAGCATTACTCTAGGTTTTCATTTTAAAACGAAATAGATTAATTATTTATCACTTTGATTTTCTGATAAAAATACTTCAACTCGCTCATCGCATAACCAGACACATTTTCTTATGGAATTACTCCATTAACCACGTTGCGCTTGTACGGATATTCCAAAGAAGAGAAGGAAGAAGGAGAAAAAGCCACATCTGGTCTCTAGCGGTATATAGCGATCTAGAGCAGGATATTTAATGCGCAATAAAATCGCGTGCGAAAATACAGGATGTCGACAAGTTGGCACGAAGAAAAGGCGCTGCGGACGGCGAGAGGAGCGTGAAACGCTAAATATGATATCAAGAAATACATGGTACATAGTTGTTTAAAATTATAATTACGAAGTACACGAGCTGGCACAGAATGTACGATGAGAAATGAAAAAAAGAAAAAAACTATTTTTTCGACCAACGTGCAGAGCGATAAGGGTTGGAAAAAAATTTGTATAACGGTATATAATTTCGAACTGTGTGCAGTAATGCGAAGAAAGGATTTTCCAGCATGCAACTCTGTTTCTATCGTGTACCACTGCGCTTTTTCGCATTTACTGAATTATTGAATATCCTTTCAGCCGTCATTTTTCTCTATTCACAAAGCGTTCATGCGGAAAAGCTGACGGAGGTTTTTTTTTCGCGAAGACGGAGGGAGATCGAGGGGCTGGAAGCTCGAGAGAAAGAGAGAGATAGAAAGAAAAAAGTTATGAAGGAAAAATGGGAAAATGTACTAATTTCAGAGAAATCGCATTTCCTTCTGACGGAGTTCCTCAGAATATTGAACATTGCTGGCTAATTATGGTAATAATATTGTAAAACTCTCGTTATTTCGCGAAGAGATAATGAGAGACGAGAGGACGCAGAGAATTTCAAGAACGGAAAGAGAAAAGTCGGCCATTAGGAGCGATGATCGTTATCGCTACAACGGAAGAAGCTCCCTCCGGATTAGGATGGTAGAGACTCATTCGTTCCTCTTTGCCGTGTAAAAAAAGATGGCGCCCGCGTCTACATTTATTCCAGGCGTGTGAAAATACCAGGACGCGAACTCGGACCGAGACCGGATGACTTGACGGACCGCGAGTGTCGGTTGATAAATGTCGAGCGTGCCGAGGAGCCAGAGATAGCGGGAGCAAAAGCACCGCATCAGAGCAAGGGAAAAGTCTTATCTTGTCTTGCTCGGGTAGCCTCGCCAACGCTCTCTGCCTCGGGGCAAGTTCATCCCAAGAGCCATCACCGAAACGAGACCATGCAAACCACAGTCTGTCTTTGTCTCTTTCCAGACTTCACCGATACATCTACACACGCGAAAAATTTCTGTATATACAGCCGAATGGGGCAAAACGGTCACCTCGTGGATGAACATTCTCTTTCAGGATTACTGAAACGACATTTTTCATTTCCTCTCTTTACCGTATACACGCTGCTTATCAATAGATCGATGAAAATTTAATCTTCTCCCTTTCGCCACTGAAGATTTTAAAGTTTTTACCGACGCTTTCTAATAGCTCCAGATTATTTCGATCAGTAACTCGTTGTAAATAAAAAGGAAAAAAAAATATAGAAGTTTGAAGATTTATAGAGAGGAAAAGAGAGATAGAAAGCGTAATAAAGTTACAGGGGCTTTTTTCGTTTCTTTTTATTTCATTCGAGAAAACGACTGGGCGGGGAGGTATTCCAGGAGTGAGGGGGGATCCGACCGCGTGACTGTGATGAAAAATAAGAATTTCAAATCCAATTTCCCGACCCATATTTAAAACAGTACGACGGCAAGGGGAAGCTGCACAGGCAGAGAGGGAGGGGTGTAGAGGGAAGAGGCGGTGGAGGATGCCCGCGACCAAAATGCGAGAACTACGAGTGCAAAACGTTATAGCCACACACATACTTTTTGTACACGTAGCGAGAGGCTCTCTTGTATCTGTGCTCCAACTTTTCCTAGCGCCGTTTCTGCAAACAACCACGAACGAGCCAGTCTTCGCATATACATTTTCCTTTTTGTATGCGTATAGGCGTATATGTATGCAAAATTGAACTGTGTATCAAACGCTCTCTGGTCTTTCTCTTGGGCTGGTGCGTTACCAGAAAATGAATAATTGAATACGTTATATCTATACAGCTCTTCTCGTCTATTTTTATTCTCTCCTCTTTTTATTCTCTCGTCCAAGTGCAGCGAGAGCTTGCACAATACATACGTATAAATAAAACATGTGTGTGTACTCTTGCATGAGTTGAGTAATTTCTCATAACGGAATTTCCCAGCAGTTCTTTTTTTTCCCTCTTCATCTCGCTCTCTTTCCCTCTCGGTCGAGACGAGCCGCATTTTCATACGCACTTAATGGCTAGGGGCTAAATTCAACGGTGATTAAAAAACTCCATCGATCCGTCTCCTCCTCGTGTTACATTTCTCATAGCAATCTGTCTCTATACGGATGAGAAATAGGCGAGAAGAGAAAGAGAAACGAAAAAAAGCAACAGCTGCGATATTCATATATGCAGGACAGGCATTACTTTTCTTTCTTTTCGCCTATTTTCTTCTTCCTCTCACACCCTTTCATTCAAATTTTCGATGATACCCGAAAGTCCAGAATATATCCTCTGATGCCATTTTTTTCTCTCTTCGCGTTCTGCTATCTCTCTTTTATTCCCTCTTTATTCTCGGCGCTGCTCATTTGAATACTTTCGCTTTTTTATTAAGGGGAAAAAAGAAGAATTCGGAGCCCGTGCTCAAAGCGAGCAAATGGCGCGAAAAAAATTCGTAGGAATTCAGGATCTTTGTTCTCTCGTTTTTTTTCAACAAATTTCGTAATGGCTCCGATTTAACGGGGAATCTGCGAATTTCGTGCACTTTGGTAAAATGGGTAAAAACTCTATGACAATACAAGCATCGATATTTTATCGAGAGCAAAACCTTATGGCCGAAAACCTATTGATGAAATAATCGGAAATTCGATCATACGATTTATCAAGTTGCGGCGGTAAGCGGCGTGTGCGACAGCCCGGCAGTTTCCATGGCTACCAGCAATTTCGATTCCTCCCTCGTCCCTCTCTTGCTCTCTCTCTCTCTCACTCTCTCTGCACTGAAGATATTGCCCAAGGATTGCTCACTCTCGACCCCGTGAGTTCGAAACTGTATAACAGTCTTGTGTTGTATGATGGCCTTGTCCGATGCAATTTATCGATAAATAAATACGCGCTCCTCCACTGTCGGCCTTTCGCCAGAAACAAGCTTTTCTCCCATCGAAACGGCTTTTCCTCCTTATTTTTATTTTGTTCATCCTTCGCCTTCACCGTCTTTCCTCTCAAACTGAGAATATACCGTTCCTGCAATATTTTTTTCACTTCAATTTGCATGCATGTGTATACATCATAAACAACAAAGGGCATCGGAACATCGATCTTCGATATGTCAAATTAATAATTCGATAACAAGACCTTTCGCGTTTATAATTACATCAATAAGAAAGTTCGAAAGTTCAGAGTTAAATATCATCGGAATAACATTTTATATTTCATGACAATTCTTCGAAATTCAATATTTCCTAGATATTTTATTACTGGAATCTTCTTAAATTTACACGTAAAGCAATTGAACAATAAATTTGTGCGGGATACAAAGTTCGGAATGATTGCACGGTATTCATTCGTGTATGAAATAAAAATAACAAAAGCAGACAGGAAATGTACATCAGCAGATAATGACAATAGAGTTATTTCATTTCGTTCAGGAACGAGGAGGAACGTTGAATAAACGTCGTGAGTCTGTCCCTGAAATCGATACGTATACTTGCACATACGTGGATGCACGCACACGTACATGGGCGCAGGTTTGGCCGAGTTTTTGGCAGAGCATTTGTCTATTGGTAACTCCCACCACGCACACATCCCTCGTTATTCACACGTTCAATTGCCATAGTTTATCTAAAGATAAAGCCGAGTCTCCCTATATACATTGTGGGATTTTCTGTTTTACAAATCGCTTATTCGACTATCTCGGTAAAAAGGTCAAAAAACAAATTTTTGGCTCAGTAGTTTCCCGATGTTTCCTTGAACTTTGAGTTGAAGTGACTTAAATTATTTTTCCCGTACTATACGACGACTTTTTGTTGAATTTTTAAGTATTCGCATTCTTTAAATTAAACAAGTTCAAAAAAGTTAAAACTATATTGATTCCCGAATCATTTGTTTCACATTTAAACGCGATATATGTATACCAAAAATAATTCATATTTGGTTCAAGAAAAAAAAAGATTACGGAAGACATTAAAGTCATGAAATTTTTATGGAAAAGTCAGTCTTACAGACTCATGTTTAAAATATTGTTTTAATGCGAATGAAAATTCTTTTTCTCATTCTTCAACTTTTAGCCTCCAATTTTATCCACAGTTATCCAATTATTTTACTATCATTGCATAAAAAATGTAAAAAGAGTAATAACCTCATCCTTCGGCTGAGAGTAAAAATAATATAATATTGCGATTTCAAAGAGACATTTACAAAATCTTCAAGAATAGCCCAGAATATACAATAGGAATTGATCCGAAGAAAAATGAGAAAACGGCATTTGCAATTACAAGATTTTCAAATTTTGTGAATATGAAATCACAGTGATAGATTTAGCTGAGGTTAAAAATAGATGTTCAGCTTTCACACTCGGAGTACGCTTGACTGAAAAAATTCACATCAATGTAAAAATAATTAACAATTTCGTAAAGTAAAGTTTGAAGCTACAGTATCAAAAATTGCATTTTTTATAAATTTGTGAGTTCGTTTCTCAGTTATTTTTAAACTCTTTTTCAACAGCGTCGAAATCCACATCGATTGTAGATAAATCATTCTGTCTCAGCTGTCTGTTGCTTTCTAATCTCAAGGCTGACCTACTCGGTCAGTAAAAGCTGGACACGAAAGCAGATTTTGTAGTGACCAACTGAGCGAGCACGTGATATTCGAACGATTAATTGTAATTCATAGATAAACGAAAAAATAATATAAAAATGTCTCCATAGACATTTCGCAAAATTCATCATGCATGTAGAGAATATTTCTTCATTTTAAAAAATTTCCTTCAATACGAGTGAATTTTCGTACAAAATTCATATAATCAAAAAAAAAGTCTATGCATCTCAATTAGCCACTCGTTCACATTTATGATCGTGCGTGTCATATTAAAGCTTCATCCTAGTTATCATTATGATACACATTATTACGATACGTGAAAAAAAATTTCCCATATTTTTTTTTATTAGATACAGTACACAAAGTGCATAAAAAAGTTATAAAGAGCGACAGAAGTACGAAAGGCTTTAGGATTATATATTTCTTCAGGGTATAAATCTAGTTAGTTTTAACAATTTAGTGTAAAGTTATCTTATACCGAACAAATGACCTGAACAAATGTGTCCTTCCAAGCTTCGAAGCGATTTGAGCGCCATCTCGTTTCATTATGGCCAAGCTAAAATCACGGAATCTGGCGCTTACCCTCGTCAGGTCGGTCAGTAGAGTCCTGTGCGCATCTGACTGACCGACCGAAGAAGGGTAGGCGCCGGGGTGCGTGATTTTAGTTCATCAAGCCGTACCGCGATGCCGCTCGAACCGCTCCATCTTCATTACAACATGGCCGCTCAGTGGCTCCTACTGTCATGGATATTTTCTTCTGACTTTCCGAAAGATTAAATTTTTTACACATTTTACGAATAAAAACATAATCGAGCCGCGATCGCAAATGATCGTCAAAAGCCGTGACAGTGTTGCGTCGTTGATCACAATGCGGAGAACCCCGTGAACAGCCGTTTAACGCTTTCGTTTGCGGCCAATAAAAGCGTCGAGAGTGAAAGAGAGAGGGGTGAGTACTGTGTCATTTGGCGTTGTCCAAGTCCACCGCGCTTTATGTTGTAACTCGTGCCCTTAACGACTACCCTTCTTGTTGACAATTTTTCAATTAACCTCGGAAACTCAATGGGAACGATCGAACGATTTATGCTTATACATCCGTCCAATTTTTCCTGCCACTTTTATCTCCCATCTATCTCCATGCACGACGAGGCGATCGAATCCCATGCTAATGCATCCCACCGACTTTTCTGTCACAATCGGCTTTTCGCCGATTGAAATAATTTTTCTTATGACATCAAAAAGCTATTTATTCTTTACTAACAAATTTTATATTTTCCTCATAAAAAATATTCTTTCTTTTTACAAGCATTGTGTTTTGACATTTTATCGAGCGTGTACTCGCTGTGCACAAATGTTTTCGCTCTCTCTAGCGTTATGGTTATAGGTTACCCTCGCTCTTTCTCTACGTTCCCCCACCCCTGCTCAAGCATCTCGAATGCTCATGGACTCTTACTCCGTGTACACGTATACCTACGTGCATTTTATTCGCAAGTCTTGTCCACGAAAGAAGGCCGAGTGACCCTTATACATGAGAGCGCATCTACGATACCTTTTTTTCTCATAACTCTAACCCCTTCAACACACCGGACGTTCGCAGCAAATCCATAGGGATATCTCAAAGTTGTTGTTTTGCACACACGGACAATCGAGATTTTTTTCGCATTGCCGTTTTACCCCTAGTAAAAAAATGAAAAAGATGAGTTGGAGTAAAATATGATGTAAAAATTATGTATACTAAAAATACGATATCAGAGATTTAACGTTTCTGTTTCTTTTTTATTTTACAGAAGCAGCTGCACGAAAATCGAGCGTTAACAAAAATTTTCAGGTATGTACTATCGAATATCAATAAAATTAAAAAAAGCGGTTTCCGATTGACGTACTCTTGACGAAGTTGAAATTTTATTGGTAAAGTAACGATGTTACGCTAAAGGGTCATTTTCCAATATAAAAATTTGATAAATGTGTGTTTCTCGATAGTTTCCACATAAAGTTGAATTGTAATATCTACTCGTTTTATTTCATTTTTAGCAAAATAATTTACATTTTGTTTTATAACATAATATATACAAATTTTTATCCTTTTAATTCAATTTTACGATTTGTGCATGGATTATTTGCAATCGTTCTCTTATCCCATTAACGACCAAGATCGTCGATTTTATACCATTTTTTTGAACCTAAATTTTATGTACATAACAAAGTGATTAAAAAAACCGGGGGTACGTTTCTTTATGTTTTCGGGTGTGCTGTACAAGAATTCGGCCTCAGAATTTGTCTATTTTAACCTCAAAATTAGTTGACTGTTTTTTCATTAAAAAACGATTTTTTTTCACATATAAAAAGCGGTAAAATCCGGAATCCTGTTCAACCATCGGTGCACGCATATACTCAAGTTTAACAGGAAATTTTTGTATTTGCGAGCTAATTTTTTTTCTATAGAAATGGCGGCTATAATTTCAAAAAATCCCGAAAATTACTCAATTTTAGCCGTTTTTTGGTCGCCATATTGGATCTGCCCTTTTTGGATCGAATTTCATTTACATATACGAAAATTATGAAATATACACATGATTGTGCATAGAAATGCAATAATCCGTTGAAAAATACCGAAAATAAATCAATTTTAGCCGTTTTTTGGTCGCCATATTGAATCCGCCATTTTGAAAATGTAATCATGCATTGGAAATCATTGGGGACCGTGGCAATTATCACTTTATCTAATAAAAAACTTTATATATTGAGATAAACAAGAAATAATGACAAAAAACGCATATTTTTGAGAATTTTTTGCATTTTAGCCGCCATTTGTATAGAAAAAAAATTAGCTCGCAAATACAAAAATTTCCTGTTAAACTCGAGTATATGCGTGCACCGATGGTTGAACAGGATTCCGGATTTTACCGCTTTTTATATGTGAAAAAAAATCACAAATTTTGGAAAAGACAATTTTTTTGCTGTTTTTTAATGAAAAAACAGCCATAACTAATTTTGAGGTTAAAATAGACAAATTCTGAGGCCGGATTCATGTACAGCACAACCGAAAACATTAAGAAACGTACCACCGGTTTTTCTATTACTTTGTTATGTACACAAAATTTTGGTTAAAAAAAATGGTATAAAATCGACGATCTTGGTCGTTAATGGGTTAATTACAGCTTAAAGGTAAAAGGAGCTTATGATTTTTATTGAAAACAGTAATAACAGTGATATATATTGGTACCTGCAACATCGGTAACTGCGATATCGACTGAGTCATTTCTGCACGATGGGAAAGTAACTCCATGTTTTTTTCCTGAATTACCGACTCATTTCATCTCTTTAACAAAGGATTCTATTTATTTTCATCAGGATGGTAATTTACCATCTGCAGTTTCAAGGTCGAACGGTCGAGCAGTTATCCTCTGTCGAGGGTTGTTCATTTGAGGGTTGTTTCGTTTTTCAAACTTCAACCACTTCTGCTAGCTGGAGCTCGATGTATTATTTTTCCCTTGACCATTTACGTGCACGAGTTCAAAGAATTTACTTAATTTGTTGGGGTTGACACAGGTTAAATCATTTATTCTATTTCAGATATCTAATTCCAGATAGTTTTCATAAATTTTTTTAACTTGGCCATCACAAATTTGTGAATCCTCCTGTTGCAATTTTTTTCGTCTCTGAGATCTGAAAATATAATAAATATAATAATCTTTTGGTTGAAACGTTACGTAATGTATTTTATAAATTATTTTTATATTTGCTTACCAAAATATTTTTCTATTAATTTGCTGGAATCAGAAAATCGCTCTATTCGCTTTTTATTCCTCAATAAAATAAATCTTTTCGTCACCTCATTGATAAGCAGTTCCAAATATTTTCCTGAAAGCAAAAAGGTGAAATTAATATACTATTTTATAATGATTTTTTAATATCCTTCAAGAAATGAAATCCGTAAAAGTACTTATATGGAAAAGAAAATAATAATTCTTGAGAAAATACGGTAGAACGAATTTTTATTTCTATCTCTCGTTCACGAGAGGTTTAAATAATATGGAGAATTTTAGTGAAGAATTTGAAACACGGAAAATTAGTTGGTCAAGAGTAAATACAGGGAAAGCCTCGTTCGCGGACTTTGCAAACGTGTGGACGAATATGAATAATATAAGAAGTCGAAATGAAGAGGATGAGGCGAGTCGCGTGTGCGTGATCCGCACGCAAGAGCATATTTTCGTTCGGCACTGTGCGCATACAGTACTTACGAGGTGAAGTATACGAATACACATTTACACAATGCGGGCGTGTATAAGTATAAGGTGGGAGCGATAATTGCACATCGACTGCAACGTGGCGTTTGCTGCTCGCGCGTTTCTTCGAGTTTGCTCCCCGGTATAACGAGAGTCGCCTTATATCGCTCGCTTTTAACGCGAATACGGCGTATATTATTACGTCTAAAGTACATATACACAGAATTAAAGCCAGAAAGCCTGCAGTAGCATAGAAGGAATAAGGGTGAAAGAGTCAGCGGCGTTGGATATACAATCGAGCCTCTAATGCACAACCGCATCAATTCTGAGGTCACTCAACCATCATGACCATTCAACCCTTTTGTGTACTCTCAAGACATTGTTTCGAATCTACTATTACATACGAACTGAAAACAGATTTATATTCGATAGTTATTTTCCTGAGTTGATTTTTTTACTCTTTATTTTTCTCGTTATAATTTTTTTCGAGCCATCGATGAAGTTATTTAGTCAAAGATATTGAAAAAAATTTTTTTTTTTGATGTTTTAATGATTTTCTAATGAAGCACTCATTCCTTTTCGATTTTTTTCTCTTGCTGTTGCGATTCTTTCACGTACCGAATCTCTCAGTAGTAAGTTTCAAGTGTGCGCTACAATCTCTTCTGCAGGCTGGTTGATATACAACTGGGAACAAGTCGACCTATGCAACCGCTAATTACCAGAGTTTCGCGAATTGAGGAAATCGTCTAATTAAGATAGTAAAGGCCGACGGCACGAGTGAACTCTGCACCTTCCACTTCCCCCTTCGACTCCTCAACGTTATCGCTTACTGTCTCTCTCTCTCTCTCTCGCTCTTTCTCACTCTCCCACCGTGATAGTTAATATCCGTCTAACTCTAACGACTAATTAAATTTATTCGTTCCCAAGGGTTCACTCCTGAGATTCGAATATATCCACAGGAATGCGTACCGATAAATATGTCATTATACTCTCACAGAATTCAACTGAAAATTTTCATCGCTACCTCGGGAAGCAAAAAAGTTGTATCTTCGTAATCGAGAAATGTCGTCTATTATTTAAGAAAAAACATCATCCAAGCAACCTATGTTCTGTGAAATTATTTAATAGAGTAAAAGCGTTCTTCTGTCTGGATTAAATTCTTGACTTTTTTTGCTGTTCATAAATTTTCGAGTTCTCCGAGATCTTGATTAATTATTATCAGATTAAAATATATGACTTCTTCATTACCTTGGAGAGGGAGAAATTACAAAGCGGCGATACAATGATGCTATTTGGAAAATTTAGGTTGAATTATTATATGTCGTCTTTGAAATAACTGAGAATAGCACCTGGAATTATACGCTGAACGTTGATAAACTTGGATATTGGATTGACTCATTGCTCGTACATATTTATATATCAGTTTCTTAGGTAGGAGGGTGAGCAATGCTAGATAAATGTACAGTAAGCCACCAACAGAGATATATATTAACTCTTGTGTCGATTTAATACGGCATTTCGGAGGCCATGTAACAGATCATAAATCTCCGGGATTTTCTCAAGGCGATATAAGTCATCTATCTTGCGAAGTAATACGATTTCGTTCCCAGCTTTAGTCCTCGCGACCCCCTGAGCTTCTTCAAGATCATTCTTATGAAGCTGTGAAAACATATTTTCAGACTGTTTCCCTCTCCTGCTAAATTTCACTTGTGCCTTACTATAACATTTAAGAGCGAACGATCAAGGCTATTATCGTTGTGTACTCGAATGATTTTCTTGGCCTGGGCAGGACGAGGGTTCTCCAGTTTAATGTTTATTCGAGAAAGAGAGCGAATGGCGTGATCGAAATTACTCCTGAAGGCGGTGCAGTACGAACGACCACGCCAGCGACTCGTTCTTTCCCTGAGCAGGGACGATATAGAGCGTCACGCGTTTACTTTCATTTCCCCAGGAGTTCTCCGATTACGAGCGTATCTTCGCACACGCGGCTCACTAATACGCGTGTGGATTTCTCGGAGTATACCCGTCCCTCCTTCTCGTCCCTCCTTTTTTCTCCCCCAAATGGGCGTTTCAATATAATTGTATTTTAATGCGCTGCGCATAAATTGTCGAGTATTTAATGATTTTACATTTGGCCATAAAATCCCTATCGCATCAGATAACGTTATTTTTCATCCGCGCTCACTCACAATTTTCTTCTTCATTTTTATAACTTTTTTGGAGTTTTATCACTCTCCTCTGATGGCCCCCCGAGTGACGTTTATCACACGAGATCGCATAATTTCGACGCGGTGAGTCGTTTGCCTCCTGGTCAAGGCATTACGGCTGACCCCCTCGGAAAAGTCTTTTATCATCCCCCGCTGTGTTATGTCGTCCAAAACGCTTTGGTCCAGGCTCCTTCTTTTCATACACAATTCGCAGCGAGTCTGGGTACAAACTTCCGTGGCATACGTCCGCTCCTGTCTCCACAATAGCATGAAATTCGCGGGAGTGTCTGTCTGCTGAACTGCAGGATAGAGTATGGAATAGCCACAACCGTTTGAGCGTCTCTCAGTTGGCTTTATATTCTCGCGCCCTCTCGAAGCGTGACGTCATCTCTGAAATACGTGAGGCGCGTTTAAGATCGTCCAGAGTCCCCTTTTGCTCACTCAGGAACCAGATAAAGAGAGGCGCTTCCAGTTTTCCGTTTTCGTTCCGTATTTCCTTGCTAAATTTTTCCCTATTCCGCACATACGCGTTTCGTGTCGATGATAAGGATATCATAGATATTGATTGATCGTACGGGTCTCGGGGGATAAGTTTTCCTAAGTCCTACACGGAAAAAAGGAAATAGCGGATTCAAATGTATCTAGTGGAATAAATTTACCAAGGAGTAACTCGTTAAGCTTTACAGATTATATTCGAGGATCTTGAGAGTTAGTAAATCACCGTAGTACATACGTCATGGACTTGGATCTAATAAGGGCGTGTATACTATGCTCGCAAAACCCGGCAAGGATTGGGTCCCAGCTGCTGTAATATTCTAAGACCACGTCCTCTTCTGTCTGCTTCTCTATGCGGATTACAGATATTCTGATAAATGCTAGATGTCCCCGAGGAATGGTATATCTAAACTCGCAGCAGTCAATCGTGTCGCTTACCGAGTTTCCTCACATCGAAAATCCCGATCAAGTTCTTTAGTTCATCCTCATCTAGATCTCGGATCAGTCACAGAGAAAAACTTTTCAACGGCTGCAAGGTACCTTGAGCCGAATCCTTGGCAGTTGCTCGGACCAATGTAGTCTGAATAAAATGAACGAACGTTAACGGACTTTTTATACAAGCTTAGAAAAGATATGGACCGTGGAAAGTTTTTCTTTTCCTCACGCTTTATTTATTTTTTCAAAGTTATGTTTTCTCATTATTATCGATCCGGAAAGTTATGAAACGGCACGATATTCAATAGTGAAACAATAACGAGACGGGATTTAAAAAGTGAAAATGACAAAGATCGTGTATTTTTCAAATAAAACTAATATTCACCCGAGCGCAAAGTTCACTCTGCGCTGGCACAAAGAGCAATTTGACCTTTCATTCTATTGATCTTGATTATATTGATCTGCGCACAATGTTCCTGTTTTCTGTGATTTCGCTGTTATTAATTTTCTTAATCAGCACTTTTTTTCTCGTAAATGATGACGCCTCGTTAAATAGCCGTGAACCTGAACATTTTGCTCCAGAACAGATTGCTTGTTTTCCATAGGCAGACCCCACAAAAAATGCATGTCCAGTAAAAATCCATTGTGCTCGCTATCTTCCATGAGACATCTTCAGTAGAGTCGTCTCTGGTTTTGCGGAAGATTTAAAGGCATTGAAACGCGACTAACTCACGTACGAGGCTTCCTTGAGTGTGAGGATAAAGTCTGCGGGAAAAGCAACGTCAAAGTAATGTATGCGCGTCTCTGCAAACAGAGTCGTCGTGTATGCGAGGAGCAAAGATGGTTTTCCTGGCGTGTACCAGCAGCAACAAGCATCGAGCCATCTCTCGTTTTCGCAGAGCGAAATACAGAATGAGTCGGGCTGCCTGGGCCATTCACTTACTCCCAAAATTCACTTGCATCCAGTCTCACAGACTCGTGCCACCGTACACCAGCTATGTACACTACGCCAAGGTCGCTTTTGCGTTTCCCCTGGCCCCCACGTCTCTCTTTCTCTTGTTTCTGCGTACATACCTTCGCCCTTGCTTTTCAGCAGCTCTCGTTTCTCGTGTACCATCATCACCGACCAATCCAAGAATGCCGTTACCGGCTCAAGAGTAACTCCAACTTCGTCTCCCGACCTCCTCAGATGCTAAACTATCCGGCAGCGATGTTTGAGCATCCAAAGAAATACGATGCGACGTTTGCGGTCGTTACAAATTTAACTGAGAATTATTCTTGGCTTCCATTAGCTGTTTTCCTTCGTTTAGAGGTTGTCTCTGAGAAATAGAATATCCGAAATGCAACCGACACTCGCTTCAATCCAACCGACCTACAGACATGCAGGCAACGTCGCAGAATGAAGAGGACGCGTGTCTATCGTTGAGCTCACCATTTGAGAGCAAAAGGCGATATAATCTGTCGTGTTATTTATGTAAATCTTCATTAATAAACCAGGAAGTATTTTCAGAATTTGGATTTCATCCGACGTAGGACAAAAAAGAAAAATCCATATACATATCAGAAAAGTTTGAAAATCAATAGATACGTCTGTAGTTTCATTATATTTGACTCAATGTGAAAAGTTATATGCCTCGTGAAAAATTAACGCTCATCGTCCGGTCTAATTTTCAGTTACAGCGACATTCGCAGATGACAAGCCATTTAAATTATTCAGACGGACTAATTCCAAGAGATTTCTCAAGAGCACCCGGCTTCCGCTGTGCTGCAAAGTTCAATCATTTCTTCAACCGAAAAACCGGTTCGATATTTCTCTTTATAAAGGATTTCAACGTACATCCTCTATCAGACGAGTCAGCATACGTATATATACACATTTGCACAAGAAGAGACATACACATTTGAAGACTTTGGCAAACGTCAGCGGAGATAATTGATAACGCGAGCAGAAGGAACTCAAATCGATCGTGCAAGCGCTACCTCTGTAATACTTTATAATGCGAGACCCTCGTCTCCTCGTGTCTCAAATAGTTTATAGCGCTTTGCGTCGGACATTTCTATATACACTAGCATACACAAATATATTCATGCACGTACGCTGATGTACATATACGTTATATGAGGTCGTTAAAGCTCTTCTCCGCTTGTGTTGTCTCCTTGTGTCACCCCGAATCAAACGTTTATATGGACGGCTCGCGCCAGCCCCGTACATTATACCTTACTAAGGAGCCTAACACACATGTTTGGAGTTATATACGTCCCTCTAACATTATATTTTATAGACCGGACTATAACCGAGTCAACTTGACAAACTTATAACAAAGATCGCTCTGCCGGACCGTTATCCATTTTGTTGTCCGCGCCAATCCTTTTAAGGAGTCGACCGTTGTCATTTTGTACGTGATATACACACGGTGCATATTTTTATTTTTATGTGAATGATGCTGCACGAACGAATTCTCTCCAGCTTTTCGTTATACCAATATATAGATTGGAACAATGCATTTTTAACCACAGTCTAAATAAAGCGTGAACTTTTGACCCAAAACTTTTACCGTAATGTATT
This sequence comes from Cremastinae sp. B BG-2022a, assembly GCA_030522605.1. NCBI lineage: Eukaryota > Metazoa > Arthropoda > Insecta > Hymenoptera > Ichneumonidae > Cremastinae sp. B BG-2022a. The sequence goes on along the minus strand of JAPYYX010000376.1, from coordinate 31,240 downwards.
ACGTACACTCTTCTATGTATACGTGAAAAAATCCATGAATATATTTTCCTGTTAATCTTGGTCTACGAAAGAAGGTCGATTGGACAGAAATTCTGCACATTAGCTTCTTCGTTCTTATTAAAGCTCCTACTTCGAATATAGAACGCACATTATTCGAGTTTTTCATGTCGCGTAAAGCATCAAGTTTTATCGTGTGTATTCTGTTGTCTTTTGACGCGTAACCAGGCCGCTCGACCTACTGAAGAGACGAAAGGATGTTTAGATTGTTTGAAGCGACACTCGTAAAAGCTTTTTGTGTGTCAAAGGTGTGTGTATTCGCAATGAGACGGGTCGCAGGAGAAAGGGAGGAGATAGGGAAAGAGGAAAATAGCGTATAGTCAGGCTGCAACCAATATAAGCCGGGTCAGTTTATTAGACACCTCACAGTGGAGTTTATTAGCCACTAGGCGGTTAATACGAACATTGTGGGCGTTGAAACCATGTTGGTCAGGTATTATACGTGCGGAGTGTACCTCTTTGTACTACCATACCTTGTGACGCATCACACGAGCGCTTAATGACACGCATACATACAAAATTTCCTACAAACTCGCTCGACGTCGACGTTCCGTCTTTTGTACAACGATATTGTTGTATCTAACCAGATTCCAGCATATATTTTCACATTTTCCTTAATTTTATGCTCGCTCTTATTTCCTCCCATCGTACGCGTAACAAGATTTCTTCGAGGTTGATGAAATTGCGTTTTTCGCTCCACCTAAACTCATCCAGAATGTTTTGTTATTTCGGTATTTTTCGCGCACGTATCTACTTCGACTGGCAACAGCAGTAGTAGCAACATCGTATTATTGCAGTTATTTCGATAAATCGTCGGAGAAAGTCGTCGAGTCGCGAGGTTGATTAGCCGAGGCCCCAAGGCGACCTCCGGCGCACATCCGGTGCACTCATCCAAGCGTTCTCATCCAGCGTTTCCGCGGCAGAAACCCGCTATGCTCCCCCGGAGATTTATCAATAATTGATTCATCAGGCGAAAATCGCGGGTGCTCCACGTATCTCTACGTTCCCTATATTCCCATCACTCTCTTTCCTCTCTTCCTTTCTCCAGACTGACGTAAAATATCCGTTACCCTATGGGAATATTGTTACCAGTGAACGAAGAATTAATCGAAAGTATGTACCTCATCTACGAATACCTCTCTCTGTCTTCTTCTTCCTCCCGTATTCTTTGCGTCTCTCCTTCCTGACCGATTCCTTTCTCACTCTCAACATTTTTAAATTACACCGAATGTACGCTGTACCCGTGAAATCTTTTATTCTCTGCAGATTGAAAACTCCCAATTTAATATCCTGATGTTATAATTCCGTGCTAATGGTTTTACTAATTTAATTCCAATATTTTATACGTGGAAAATCAAATTCAGTGTGAAACAACAATCATATTTCGTCAAATAGGTCATATTCTGTTCCATTCCGTGTTTCCACAGCTAAACGAGGAATGGTTTCCACCATCCTTGCTATAATTTTTGCAAAATTCATTAATATTCAGTGCGGTAATCTCGTATGTTCGCGATGGTAGTGGAATCCTCTGTACAGTACAAAATGAATTATTTCTCGTGGAAATATTTTTGCAATAAGTGCAAAACGTAATCAGCAGTTCTTCGGTGAATCGATAGATATTTCAGGTATCGCAACATTTTCAAGAATATTGAGCATCGTGGTGTATTCTTATTTCGATCGTACCACTTTAGCTTATACCGAGAAGGACATATTCGATAAAATGCTGAAACGTACGCACGGAGTTCACGAGTGGAAATGGGAACATGGAACGATGCTAGGAATGGGCGAATACAGAAGCGAACTTCATCAATGAGTCACGATGCTTTTATCCTTAAGACCGTCCTGTCACGGATGCACGTCCTCCCGAGTCTCAAGGAGCGCTAAACCTCCCATCTGAAATACCCGCCATTGCAAAGATATAACGTAGATTCGATCCAGAAGGTTTCAAAGATTACTCTCTGCATGCACATTTTATTGATCACATATACAACAAAATTTTTCTGTATATCGCGATAAAAAGACTTCGAGAGAAGATCTTTTTTTCTTGACGAGGGCAAGAACGAGTAGTAAAGTCGTCTCATGACAGTGGGAAATTTAGCATAAAAAAATAAGGCAAGGGTGCAAGCGCTGAGAATCTGCAGCGAAGCTCCTGGGATATCTCATTGATAGAGCGAACATCTCCGTGGATTTGAGCCCGAATTAAAAGATCAATAGAGCTCCCGCTGCTACGGGCTTTTTCTTTGATTCCACTGGCAGAATTTGAGTTTCTCGAGGATGGAATCGATTTACGCATGGTGGCTCGGAACACGGGACTATTGGGCTAAGACTGCAAGACTCTTGAATCCTGTCTCTGAATTCCCTGGTAACATGCAGTCAGAGGATTAAGCCGTGCGGTGTGTTTCTCCATACAAGGAGGATGAGGATTCTGGAGAGGTACGGTGACAGCGATGTTTCCATGATCGAGAACTTTCCAAGGATGGGCCAGGATTATGCACGTATCTCATCCGGCTGTGTGCACTCCACCACATTTACACTTAAGTAGTAATTGCCTGTTTAGACCGTGCGCAAGCTTGCCATCGTCGAGGCATCATCTTTGATCTCTGATGTTGGGTGAGTGGGAAATCGCGGCCGAGGAGTTTAGAACCCGCGGCTGCACCAAAGGGACTCGCAGATAGCCTGGACTCTCTGGCCAAATATAACCCTCTGCCTCTCGTCCGCGTGCACACTCCAACATCAGTTAGCTTATATGCGTGTGTGCATGGATATATACCTGCGCACAAATCTTGTTACCCCATGACCTGTGCTTGATATGGCGAATCTCTTATTGTTGAACCAATCGGTATATTCTGCGTCATCTACCATCGATCGTAGCGCACGCACAAAAAATCAGAACCCCTGGAATACCGGGAATAAAGCCGCTTGCATTATATACAGAATCACCTTTCTGTCTTTATCGCGGCAGCGCCACGAGGAAAAGAAGGTGAAAATGACCTAAAGATATATATACCAATGCCGGCGTAACACAATTTTCTATCTCGATATTGCCCCTTTCCCTCCCCGCGTTACTTTAGGAGCGCCTCTATAGCGCTTCCCGCAGCATCCCCGTCTCATTCGACGCTTCGACCGTGCTTATACCGACGCACCCTACTGGCGGCAGCTTTATGGCACCTGCGCCATAAAATGGATACAAAGAGCTGGTATATTACTTGGGTATAAGGTAGCACGATGCCAGAGAGCCATAGAGACGTGAATCTGCATATGGAACGTGAGCATTAACTTTCTTCCTCGCGCTTCATTTAATATCACCGTCCCTCCCGCTCCTCTGCTTTCACCATACACAATACTCGCGACAGTGTACAGAAAGTAAACAGATGACGCGCCAGCCGTACTGAATGGTGTGCCGGATATATTCGGTTTTCGTTCATTAGCGAAAAAATCTTCGCCTCTCCTCTATCACCATGGACATTTATCTGTCAAAGGCACGACTGAGGGACCCGAAAAGAGAATTCGTGTTTCTGATAAAGTCGTGAGCATATTTAATAGTCTGCCAATTTGTGACAAGTTCAGTGACGCATGAGTCATTCAATTTATTTTTCCGCTCCTTTGTTGTACTTGAATGGCGTGTGACGACAACTCCAATGGTTTTGTTCCGTCCTTCGCGAAGCTTTGGTACATACGCCAAAGGAAATACATTAGTGCATTCCCTTTGTTCGATATTCCTTCAACTACTATCTTGGCTGTTACGATAAGTAACGCATCTAGGCGTTTACACGTGCATGTAGGTTAATGTAAGTACAAGTATTTGTTTACATACATGCACAGGAGTGTCATCTTTTCTCGGCATTTCGTTGGAGAGTATGTAATTACTTTATATAGGAGCAGAAACGAAGAAGTCGCGTGTAGACGAAAGGGTCTGGAGGAAAACAGAGCTACATACGCTGAAAAGCTTGGGACCGAACAGCACGTTTTCTTTGGATGTCGAATCTCATTTTTCTCTCCTTTTTTTCTTTGGGTTAGATTTCTTCATACGTGCATTTTTTCAGCATTCAACAGCAAGATCCTTCTGAGAGTAAAACGTGTAACAGAAGAGAATACGAGAAATAGAGAGAAGGCACAGCTGAAAGAGTGTAAGCTGCGTAGAATCTTTGAGATGCGCCTCGCTTACAAGAATGAGAAAAGAAATACATCGGAGAATTGGAATACGTATATGTATACAGCTCGCAACGGGATGGCGGTCGTGTCTCAGACTTTTCGTATCTTCGTAATTCGCGGCGACGGGACCGAGAAAAATTGGATCCCGGCCACGCTTCGGAGGCGAAGGATCTCTTGACACAACAGTAGTGCCGTGCCCTCCGCTTCTTCTTCCTCGCCTTCTTCTCCTCTCTCTTCCTGTACACGGCCATACTCTGTAATATCGTATGATTTAGTGTTGCGGATACAACGCCTTCGAACCGGTGCTCTATCGTGAAACTGTGCGCGCGGTCCGCCCAATGTACCACGGCGAAATTAAACTCTCCTACCAAACTGCATCTTCATATTCTCCGAGTTTTTTCTTCTCGGTTTTTCCTTTTTTCCTCTCTCAAGCGAGTATTATATATTTCCATCGTCCTTCAGCCCTGCTTTTTATTGTTTCTCGGTGCTCCGGCTCATTTCATTTCGATAACTCATTCCTCTGTTTTCCACCCCGATCGAAGCTTTGCGGTGAAATCGCGTCATACTTTTTTTCATTTTCAATAAACTCGATTTCTTCCCTTTACAGGCGTTTTTGTGAAGCGTAACATGTAAATGTTTTACACTCATGTTTGATAGGGGAACGGGGGCGAGAAGCCTCGGGATGGCATGAATGTGTATCGCTCTTTTTTGGATAATAATGGGTGAGAACCGAAAAGCGATGAGAGAGAGAGCAAGGGAGAGGGAAGAGAAAAAAGCAGTCGAATAGCCTCGTTTGTCAGAGGGGCGGCATCCATTACGTTGAAAAATCGAGGCTGGCAGGCAACCCATAAACAAACGGAATTATATACGTGCAGGGTGCACGGGTGGCGTTCTGTTAGCTCCCTTCATTCTTGTACAGTCTGTCGCCTATTTTATTCAAAATGTTTATATATAAAATCACCCGTTTGCTTCCCTTTACCGATTGACGATAAATGCACCCATGTACTCGTGGTTGAATTCGGAGTTCCACGGAGCGTCCGCGTCACGTAACAACACGATACTCCCTTGTAACCCAAAAATTTTTGTAACGAGCACTTTAAAAATTTCCAACGAATTTCATTTTGAATACAAAAAAGGAAGAAGCCTTTATCGCTGAATTTGTACATTCAAAACACAATGAGATCCTTTCATTTCATCAGATCATATTTCCATGAGAAAACTCAGAGGAAACAGTTTCCTCTCATTGTCAGTTAAAATTCTGTATTTTACGCGCGATTGAATATTTAATTTCAATGAGTCCCATCTTCGTATAAAATCGCTCTCGCCGGAAAATTTCCATCCATATTTCAAGTATGATAAAAATTGCTTCTTTATTCTGAAATCTTATCGCTTCACTCTTGGTATAAGACTTTTGCGCCATTATCGCGATCGTTACGTAGCCTATTGAAAGCCGGTCTCAAAAGAGTAAGTAGAGATGAGAACAAACGTTCTTGACGATAGAACACGAGTTAACACACAAATTTTTAATTCCATCGGAGTACTCCCTCTTCTCTCGTTTTTTCTTCTCGGATCTTGAGCGAGGAGGGGTAACTCCATTAGATTTATCATAAAACCACGAAATTGTGGTTTGTTACTTATACTTATATACCTTCCCGTTCTTCGACATCCTTCAAGAAAACGCCCACACCAGGGCGCGCGTTATGCTCGTATCTGTACATATTTATACACGAACCAAGAGTTTCCGCACCACTGTTCGAGATTACAAGTTTTACACGAAGATACCCCAACGAGAAGCTGTCGTTCCTGTATGCTTACGATTTAACGATCTCTCGCACCCATCTTGAAATAGAGGTTGGGAGAGATTTCTCTTCTCGCTTCTCTTTTAGCGATCCTCTATCCCCGGGCCCCTTCAGTCCCCTGAAGAACTAACTCGATGAAGAAGCTGGATAAGTAATGCACACTGGTTATGTACACACACATTTATTTTTGTATATACACACATACCCTCGTGAGCACGTGCAGTCCGATAAAGCTTCACGACGCGACCACCCTTTACCCCTGGTGCGTCCTCGCTGTACATAAAGGAATCCTCATTTCGTCCCATTTATTCTCTCACCTTCTCTCTTTATTTGTTTACCCGAGAGCTCCCGATATATATAAGTAAATGCGCGCTCGTGGGTGTGAAACTCCGCGATATAAAATGTATACGTGTGTAGGAAATATTAGATATAAAGCGGACTAACCTTCCGGTATAAGTATAAAATCCTCGTATGAGAATCTCATACACACTCTATTAACCGCATATTGTTGTAACGTCATGTTTGCCTCGTGTAATTTCGCTTGAAATCTTTTGTTTCTGTTTCTATCCATTCTATACGGGTTATTCGGGCGTTTTTTTTGTTCGTCGCACAGACGACACATCGGTGAGGTTATCGATTAGTTTAACTTCAATACCGCTGAGCGATATTACGAAAATAACATGATGGTTAGAATTTTTGACGAGAAAAAAATGTTCCCCTAAAACTCTTTTAGTTTGCCAACTTGATTAAAAACGCGCCGCTAGTTTTCGTAATGTTTGCGTGGCAGAGTTCAATACGTTTTAATAGAGCAAATGGTATTTATAACTATATGGAATTTAAAATTTTTACCGAGAATAAATTTTCCAATAGTTCGCTCGACATCTTTCCGCATTTGACGTCATCGTTCAACGTGCACGGAATATACCTCTTTTTATACAGCAATTAATGACACACACTTTACATGTAGTCCGAGTGACCGTTTGAATCGTTTGCTCTATTTGTTTTTTTTCCTTCGCTTCCCCGTTCCCTTTTTTCCAAGGTTTTATTGACTGAAAGACTTCCGACCTAACAAGCGTGCAAACTGGGAAAACGAGGGCTATTCCTTTTTTTCTTACCCCACAACCGAAAAGAACTGATTAAATATCGCATCTAGTTATATGAGCTGAGGAAACTTTTCTACCTACTTTGAATTATGAGAGTCGAGCTAGGACAATACTCGCTCTCTTTTGCCGCTCGCGACGTGTAACTTATATTTAATTACCGTCCGTAATATATTAGATTTAAAGACTTTGCCATGAAATATCGCAACATTAAGAAAACCTAGGGTGCAGCTTGTATGAAGAGTTCAGATAGAAGAAAATGTATAGGTGTATTGGAGTCGGGCATCGGGCCACGAAGCTTTTCCCGTCTTACGAGCTCCCGCGCCTCCTTCCAACCTCGCTATTCATACATCCGTACCGGTTATACAGACTTTATGAAGGTACTTTCTTCTACAAAATGTTGTCCGGCCGTGTGGCTTGGAAAAAATTGTCACGGTGAACCCGTATCTCGTCGAAACTGAATGATGAAAGACTTTACTCTCGATATCGAATGGACACTAAATTTGTAAAATCCCTATTTGTGCGATCCTCTTCTTCCTTTCGACGGCTGAATTCTCTTTTATTTACATTTTCCGTGTAAATATTTTATTAACCTGCGCGATTTTTGTCGAATAATAGAGACATACTGTTCGAATATCATGACGTTTCTTTTTTTTTATTGATGAAATTTCTTCTCCGGCTCATTGATACCTGAATATCCATTTTCGTCCACACTCAATCCAAATAAATGATGCACAAACTTTTATCATTCAAGGAATATATATAATAGCTTTAAAAAATTATTGACTTTTAATGTGTCGGTCGTGTTTCGAGGATTCTGAGCTCAGTTTCGAATGAAATGGACCGAAAAGCGTTGAAACCTGACGCCTAGCTCTTTTAGCCACGTGTGGGACAAAAAGGACTTTCACACGCGTTTCGATATCATGTCTGACAAAAAAGCCATGTAACCACTTTCCCGTTTTCCCAAGTACATACGCGCTCTTTTGTCCCATTGTAGGAAGCTCAGCGTTCGTTCTCATTGATTTATAAACGAGAAAAGCTGCAAACATCCCGAAAAAGTATCATTTCTGTATTTTTGTCTTTTTTTCTCGTTATTTCACGGATTTTTCTTTACTGTTGTTTCTTTTTATCCGCCCGACGAAATTCAGTAATAACAGTGGGCGTGTATTGAAAGGCGTAGCTCAGTCTGAAGCGTTTTGAGATCCGGGACGAGGTAGCCGCGAACGCCGGGGATTCTCACTTTTTTATAAATTATTCATTGTATAGGAAGACTCGGTAGGTCGGTCGCGCCTCGTTGCCAGCACTGAGAGCCCCATCCCTCGATGGGAGGGAATACAAGAGATTCTCTAAGCATCTCTCTCGCTCTTTCGCTTCTTTCGCCGCGGTAGTCTCCTTTCAGCGCTTATACTGTATGGATTTCATAGTCCCCGATGAAAACGAAGCAAGCGAGCAGCGACGGCCTTTTCATCGGTCGCTTACCACGAATGTGTTTATCCTCGAGGTAACGGAGGCACAAGTTGGCCGGCGTTGCACGTCACGAGATCTTTCACCAATATAGTGATACCTTTTGGCTTTCAAAAGCCGACACTTAACGCCTTCGCTCTTTTTTCTTTTTTTTCGTCTATGTATATACCCGCAGTTACGAGGCTTGAATCTTTGTTACTCAACCGAGACGAAGCTTTCCCATCCACAAGATGTCTCCCTGCACTCGTTGCCTCGCTTCTCCCGCGATTTGCAAACATCAGATGGCTGTGCAGCAATTTTTCATTTTTCTATCTCTCAGTCTCACCGAGCTCTTTCCGTTCCTCTCCCGATCTCTTTTTTTCTCTCCTCTCCAAAACTCATCGCGTTTTTCTCATCAGCGAATTTGCTGAATCGTGTAACCTTCCCCGTATTATTCAAAATAAGATTCTCGTTTTCCGGGAGCTTTTCACGTTTCCGCACAATCAACTCGCCATCTTCTCATCGTTTTCACGGCGCTTTCCCAGCTCTGCCTCGGTAGATCTCTCCATTGTCCCCATTCGTAGCATTGCTATAAAGTAATCGTTGAAATAAAAATTGTGGCCTTTATATTTCTCAGCGCTTAACCTTTTCAGCCATTCGTTTCACCAGGGCAAACCGGCTTCTTTACAAAATGACGAATTTCAATTGGCCAGAGACGGCTCCCTACCGTTCTCTTACAAGTGCATTGAAGCGAAAATATTTTGTGCGCCCATCTTTTGTGTGTGTGTGTGTGTGTCTCGGATGAGTTTATTTAGCATGAGTTTGCAAAAATGGTTCTCCCCATCAATCGCGAAAAATGGAACTCAATGCGGGAAGCGATGAAAGAAAATGAGATGATAAAATAGTAGTTTAATAATAATCTTTCCGGTACGTCGAGTAAATGATGCACGTGTACGCGTTAATTTCCTTCGCATGGAAGTAGAAAGAAAGAGAGAGAGAGAGAGAGAGAACGAAGGGGACAGAGTCAGCCGGAGAGAAATCAACTATCACATCGGACCTAATAAAAAGGTCGAATCATTTTTTCTCGTTTTCTTTTCTTTAAATTCTATATCCATTTCAGTGAACTCGACCTTTTCCATCCCTTATCGATTATCGATCAGATATAGCAGTGGTTAGGGTAAATACCGGTGGAAGGTCGAACGTTAAACGAGAAAAAATTGTTACGTGGGCGATGGCTGAAGCGTAACGTATAGCGGACCGAAGAGAAGAGAGAAAGAAGAAAAGAGTTAGGAGAAACGAGAGGATGAGAGATGACAATAAATCTTCACTTCGCTCTCTGCTCCGGAGCCTAGGTCGCTTGTCGTTGCCGCAATAATGATAATACCTTGGAAGCTCGAGCGCGTCCATCCTCAGCTTGTCCCTCTTTCCACGTTTGTCTCTTTATTCTCTAGAACAATTTTCGCCGATCTTATAAACACACGGCATTCTTCCTCTCTCGTTTACTACATCTTTATATTTTATTCAGAGTTTGTGCAAGAATTTAATTGCGATGATTTTCCTTTTAATTTTTTTTTCTACCTCGTCCGTGGCTGAATATCGGACTGACACGAAACTCCATCAGATTTATGAGAAATCTCTTTCCTCTCTTTTTTGTTTTCTCCTTTTATATATATCTCGTCCGTGTGTTTCTTTCATCTTTATGTTTGCGATCCTTCGTCGTTGCGCGCTCGTTCGCGGCATCACGGATCCGGGAATGATATGCGGTCTGGTGGAATTCTTGCAACCTCGCGGAGCTTGGGATATCGCTCTTCGAAGGTCTGCTCCGTGTCGGTTAAAGGCGGAGGATGAGCCACGTCGTGGCAATACGGTTCGAGTCTCAAGTCTCCTGGCATATCACGGAGGCTTCCGACGTCCCGGCAGCCTTTGCACCCCTGGGTTTCCCTCTCTCGCGCGCGCATCACCAAGGACGTGTGTATACGTACGATGAAAGAATTAATGGACGGGTGTACGGAAACGGGGAAAAGCGTCAGCGAATTCCACTTTCAGCAACGTCCCACCGCCTCGCTCTCGTTCCTTCGCGTCAAGCGATCAACCGACAAGCTCCATTTTCCAGTCTTGTATACGAGCAAAATCCGCGATGTCTCATCTTTTCGTTCCAGCGATCAACAATATCGGATACGCAGCACTTTTCGAATAAAAAAAGAGAGTTTTTTTCCCGTTAGACACCTGATTCTCAAAACTCATCCTATATCGGTCCGCTTCGGTCACGATTATATTCTATAATAAGGAAAAATCTGTTGAAGAGCGTAGCGAGTATTTTTAACATCTCCATTGACGTCAATTACTCTCCTGTATACGATAATGTCGTACAAATCGGCGGAAAAAATTTCGTGACAACGAGGGGTGGGGGGCGGGGATGGAGAAAAGAAAAACTGTAAAGAGAGAGCGAGAGAGCTCGACACACTGGAGTTTCGTTGAAGTTTCTCGGCCTCGTGTCGGGGTCGACAAAAGTCGATTCCTTGAAAACTTTTAATTAATACGGAAAACAAGGTTAACAATAGAGGAAGGAAGTGTAAAGAATTCGGGGACAAAGGAGACCCAATGGTGGCGAAATATACCAAGAGAAAGAGGGAGTGAGAGAAGAAGAGCGAGACAAGAATTAGTAGAGGCGAGAATTGTCGTCGGTCCTTGTTATTACAAGTGTCGCACTGTCGCACGAGCACTGTTCGTATTATGGCTCCGAAAACGTACTGTGCGGAATACCACACAATTTTACGGACAAAGACAGATTTTGAAAGGATATAACTGGGCACTGGAAGTTTGGTACCCGGTCGAAAAGCTGTTTAAATATCAGATATCTTCAAATCTAGAGAACAACGAAAATTCCATTCTTCATGCACTAAGGAAACGTCATTGTTGGAAAATCCAACAATTATAATTAAATGAGGTAAAATTGGTCGCTCTGATGACAAAACAATATTTGAATTGATCAAAGCCGTAGTTTAATTTCGAGATCGTCGAATCGGATTTATGTTTATGTATACGTGTGCGCGCATCTCGCCTCTCCGTCCCTTTTTTTCTTTTCATTTTTCAAGCTCAGATATCTCGCACTCAAAAGATTCCCGCGCAAACTCCTGGGACGTCGCCTGGCCTCTAACAATTGGATTGCCTGCGCTACTCTCAGCGAGTTACAGATTTTTCCTTCCTCTTCCTGAATTTATTCCGTACCTTTGAAGTCGCTTGTACGAAGAGATCGTTCGTTCGCTCGAGTCTCCTCTATCCAGAGCTTTCTCACATAGAGAGACTATACTCGAAACGTGTACAGTACGAATAAGGTTGCTTTCCTAGCCACGAATAATCCCTTGCCCCACCCCAATCTCACTCTAGTACATACTCCTTGCTTTCAATTTCATGGTTTTTTTATTTCTTTCTCTATTTATTATCCTCCCTTTCACGGATGTATATTCTGCATTTTTCCATCCTTTGTTTTCTTCATCGCCCGGGGCAAACAAATAATATTTGCCAGCCCCAATTAAAGTGTTTGAGATATCGTGCGCAAAGCTCGAATCGTATTACGAGACCTCACTGTTTCTGCCTTATTCGGCCTCTCACTCTTTTTTTTCTCTTGAAACTTCACAAAAATTTATGCATGAAATGCCATTAACCACAGGCCTGCGGTGCATTCACAAAGCGGTGATTGATTTATGCGCGTTAAGAAAGAAAACTTCTGTGTGAGTTCTCAATAATTTTAAAATATGTATACGAGGTATCGCTGAGTTTCATCCCAGCCAGCACCTGTGCTAATATCATTCACATATATGAGGCATATATATTAATCGAGCTTTCTATATACCTATTATTAAGCTACGACTGGAAACTCCCGCGACGATTTTTAACAACGCTTTCGTGATGAAAGACATTAGGCCACTGGGAAGCCGACTACTTCTTAGGGTTCAACACTATTTATAAAGCGAGGAAACCGTATCGATAAAGAGAGAGAAAAATCATTATATACGCGTACTTCGTGCTGAAAGTTTACCGCTATAGGCGCACATACATCAGGCATTTCGCGAACCCGACGAACGAGAGTTTTTTTTCTAGATTTAAAAGCGTCTCCTGCCTGCGCGAGGATCCTTTGTCTACGCGGGAACTCCCTAATTCGATCAGAAAAAGCAAACGTCGAGCGGAGAACAAGCGAGTAAAATAAGAGAAAAGGCAAAACCCAATAAGCAAGAAATTGGGTTTCATTATCCCTCGAGTGAAACAATCATTCGTGAAAACGTACACTCCAACCCTTTCCCATTACCCTTCTCTCCGCTGCTGCTGCTCGGATGCTTTATGCGTGATACTTCCTTACACGTTGAAATAACAACAATTATACCGGCAAATTCCTTTTCCTCCAAGTATACACGCTTAACCGCCACCGTTACGTCACTCGTGTATCCGCGTGTGCACAAAGCTTCTGCATTCCGCGAGCTTTGAAAATGCAACCGAGAAGAAGAAGAAGAAGAAGAAGAAGAAGAAGAAGAGGAAGAAGAGAAGAAATAGGAAGAAGAAGAGCGCTCACGAATCAGGTACATTTGGTTTTGCCGTGAACGCGCTCTGACCCGGTTCTATTTCTATTTCTCAACTCCTTTCCTCATCCCCCGGTCGCAGGTAAATTCTGGTACTCGCATCGACTATCTCAGTCAACTATAGACATAACATCCCTCAGAGAGAGAGAGGAGGGCGACCGAAAGCCCCGCTCGGTAACCCCGAACTCCGGTTTATACGTATAGGACGTATATAACTTTCTATATATCTAGACACCCTTCTTGTATTTCCACTGGTGTAATTTTCCGCCGGCTTGTCCTGGCAAATGTTTATTCATAAGCCGGACGAATGCACCCCGGCGGCCGATTGTCCGCCGTCCGAGTACAGCAACAACTGACCTCTCTTGCCATATCCTATATACATACGGCATCACTTGTATATACACGAGTTCGCATATTCGGCACAGATACGCAAAACACGTGTGTATTCTTCTCCTTGCGTGTGGCTGACCGACCGTTAACCCTTTATCGTATCTGTGCAATTTTTCTTTTACCGACTCCAAAGAGACGAATTTTGAAAAAACGAAAATGTGCTCTAACAAGCTTTTTTCACCGGGATCTTGTCACGGAGATGTTTAGCAATTTCCAGCACGAATATTCTGCCGTAAAAGAAGAAAATTGTACTTCGAACGACCTGATTATCGCACCGCTCATTTGAGGAGATTTTCTGGATGTATTTTGTGGTTTTTTTTTTTTACTTTTTTAATTTCTTATTTTTAAATCTTTTTTATCTCGAGGTGATTATAATGAAATCGCTTCATCTTCTTTTTTAATATTCTTTAAGATTATCCGACTTTGATTTAAGATCTTCCGAGGGGTCTCTAAAATAAGGCGAATGGCAAGAAAGTAGGGAAAAAGGATGGAGTTATTATATGTACTATCGTACGTTGTTATCTTTTGTTCTCTAGACGTGAATATGAGGAGTAAGAGTTAAAGAGAAAAGAGAGAAGAGAGCACGGTGTGTGCGCGCGTGAGTAGAAAATTCCGTGAGGATGTAAAAATAGAGAGAAATATACGAGAATTTATCATCGGCGGACAGGCTGCTGCTCGCTCATGCCTATTCCGTTGCGTTATTAAATTAAGTTACCTGCACCTTGGAATTTTTCCTCATTACACACCGAGCAGGAACAAACCAATGAGAACTTTTTCAGTATTTTCGTTCTCTCTGGCGTATACTCTCACCTACCGTTCTCGTATCTTCTTTTTGCTTTCCCTTTTTTTGCATTTCTTTTTCACGAAAGCCAAGTGCGTTTTGGCTGTGTAGAAATTACGAAATAATACTAAAACGATAACCGTGGGGAGGGAAAACGAGAGAAAGCGAGAAAGAGAGGAAATATATAGTGTATAGTGTTACCAGCCCTGCTCGGTAATTGCAACAGGGGATCCAATACAACCGTGTAAAACGAAACAGGTTTTAAACGTCCGTTACCGTCCACCTCTGCTCTCTGCCCTTCGCCTACGAACCTCTCTTCTTCCTTTTTTCTTCTCCCTTTCTTTTATAGATTTCGCAATCATAGTTCGAGACAACGCGCAACTTTCCTCACTTTTTTTCGCATTTTTTTTGGACCTCAAATTCCTGAACAACGATGCCGAGAAACCAGGTGCAAACTTGCAATTTCGCGAAATGCTCCCTCAGTAGTGATGAGAAAAAAATTAATCAAATGATCGCGACAGTGTCAACACATCGTATGCGCAGTTATAATTAAAAGGAAACAAACAGCGAAATATTCCACAAGAGTTTACTTGTTAGCTCACCATGTGGATAATATTATGCTACCCTTAATAAATATGGTAAAAGCCAACCGTGCATGTTGGTATTGATGAAAAGATCACAGATCAACAATACCACCGGGTGAATAAAACATGGAGTGTATTATTTATGGAGGAAATAGTACGCGCGCAACTCGCGTTGTTATTCTTGCATTATTTTTCCCCTCTTTTTTTCCTATTACATTCAGCTTGATGGACCGTAATACCTTTTTATGCGCATTATTTTCATTTCCGTAATTTATGCACGTGTGCTGTTTTGACGTTTCGCGACTCGAGACGGGCGAACGAGCTTTTTCCTTTTCTCTATACCCCGCCGACATTCTATTTCGTATTTTTATTTATAAACCATTTGAATGGAAAAATTTGTATAAATATAAGAAGTACTCACCGTTAAATGGTGAAAATATCTCGTAAGTCTTCTTGTTTGTTTCGATGATTTCGAAATTGTCAGTATAATGCACTCGAGACTTGAAAATTTTTCGAACCTTTTCGTATAGTCGCGATTTCGATCTCAACTCGGTTGCAGAAAATTCGAGGCGAGCAAGTCCATCGCGTGTTCTCCACGCTGACGGGCGTCCCGATCGTAGAAGAGTCGTACACGGACAAACATCGGACGAGTAACTGCGATACGCTGAGCAATGAAGGTTTACCCTCGAACCTCGACGCTCTTGGCTTTTCCTCCCCGTTTTGGCTACGCATGCGTCGGATATTTCAGCGCCGAAACGCGAAAAGCCTCAAGCCCCTCTACCGGACAGATCACCTGCCTCTCCTCTACCTCTACCTCTACTATCATCTATAAATCTCTCTCTCTCTCTCTCTCGCTCTCTCCCTCACTCTCCCCTTGGCTTTCGGCCTTTTCCACCCTGATACATCTTTGTTTTATCTTTTTTTCCTACAATATGAACTCGAGGGATTTATCCCGGTGCATTAATAAAAATCTTTTCTCTTCCTGTTCTTTTCTCCTCGCTCTCTTTATCTTCTACCCTCCGACTTCCTTTCTTACTTGTCCTCTCTCGCTCTCTATCTCTTCCTTCCTACTCGCATATACTTTTCCTCATGTATGCGTCTCATTGTCAAAGGTTTCGGAACGTAAAAGAAAACAATAATGCATCGAGCGAAGACAAACACTCGGCGTCTGACGTGAGAGTGACGAGGCTCGAAGATGTAATAAATATAATAGCGCGGTGTGCGCCGATAGCAATACGAAGGGATTCGAGTCTATATACGTATATGTACGCCCGCGTTTATATAGAGATTTCGCCACACAGGTATACATGTACGTGAAAACTGTTGAGAGATGAGAAAGGACTCGGGCGCCTGCGCGAACCGGTTGAAAACGTGATGGGGGTGCACGGGGGTGAGTCAGTCAGGCCGCAGCGCGCGCTCAGAAAAGTACCCTTACCGCGGCTGCAGGATACCGCCGGCACGAGACGCGGCGGCATACAGTACCGGCACGGTGAAACGCGGGGCGGCGCGGCGCGGCCCGACCATTTTCACCCTTCTCTCTCTCTCTCTCTCTCACTCGCACGCTCTCTACCTCTCTCTTTCTCTCTACCCCATACTCTATATACATTCTATATGTATATGTATACACATATATATACAAATATATAGACATATAGAGACACGCGTCGACGCACACATGCACGTGTATGTACAGATCGTACCGTGATCCTTCGTCTCGACAAGCGAGAGACGGAAAGCCGCACTTTCTTCGTCTGGAAACGACACGACGAACCATTCGCATTGAATACAAGCTCTTATCTCGCCAAACTCTCGGCTCTCTGTGTAAAAGTGTTTGGATTCTTGGACCGAGTGAAATCTCAGATCTTCGACTGTTATATACACGTTCGTCGAATCCACATTTCTTCTTCCTTTCTTTCTCTCCCTCTTTCTCTCTCTCGCATTCTTCCTTCCGCTCTCTAATCTCCTTCATCGGTCCGCTCTTCCGCAAGCTCCCAGTGTTTCGAACAGAGCCGCAAGTGTTTCGCGGCAATACGGAGACGAGAGAAAGAGGGAGAAAAACGGCGACGATCTGTCAGTTTGCGCTGAAGAATTCTTACCCGTGACTCGAGAGCCCGTTGACATCCGCGAGTTCTGTGGTTACGGTTACAGGCTCATGATTATACGAACTAAGTTTTGGGGGAGAACAATTTGCCGAGCGAATGGATAAATCAAGGAAAACGGATTTGATGGAAATGAGTTTGTGCTCTCTCTGTGCTGGGTTTCTCTCGTGCTTAGTAATTGATTTTTAAGCGCAAAAGTTTTCCCTGGAGCGTGCTTGGGAAAGATCAGGGCTTGATGGTTGAAAAGTGTGGAGAAATATCTGATAATGCGTATTTACGAAAAAATTCGTTAACTCGTTGACGATTATACGTTGAGAGACGATCGCGAGCGAGTCAGGGACTTTGACCGATATTCCTCAAACGTTTGAATTCTCTATGAGGCATAGTGAAAATATGGAATGGTCGTGGAATCATAGGAAGAAAGTTCAATTATTCGTGAAAACGAACATTGCGAGAAATTTCGAAACAATGATTCGAATCTCCCGATGAGACAACATATCTTCGACGTTAGTGTACGAACTCTGCATTTATCTTAACAATCAATCATAAAATATCGCTCCATTACGTAAGAAAGGGCATGAGTGAGAGAGTGACATAAAAATTTCGCGTGTAAGTATGAAAGTGCGTGTACGAATTGATATTCGTAATAGTTCAATTATATATATTGGAAAATGACCACTTGAACATTTGAGAAAATTGTTCGTCGTCCGTTCAAGAGTATAACAATAAATAAAAAAAGTATATCGAACTTTCGAACTGTATTTTAAATCATTTGTTGAAGATTATGTGTTACGAATGACCGATTAACAGCAATTTATCAGCGACTAAGGAACGAAGATTGGAGACCGTCGGACCGGAGGAGTGAACGAGCTCGACGAGAACATCATCAAAAATTTGCTACAAGTGATTTGTGTTTTAATCAACGAAAGTGCGACAATTCGTCCTTTTCTTCTTCCCCCTTTTGACTGGCGTGTTTCGTTCTTGTTTTGTAGGTGACAGGAAGGGGAGGAAAGGAGTATTCCGTCGAATTCGTGTTGAGATTGTGCAGTGAAGAATCAAGGTGGACGGACAGGAGACGAGGAGGAAGAGGGTGGTCAATATGACTCCCATCTTTCTCGTCCTGTTGGTGGCGATCGAGTCGATTCTCGCACAGAATCATGTTGGTGAGTAAACGAGCGGAAAATAAAAACGAACGGGATCCTAGTGTGCATAAGAACGCGCACGGGCAAAAGCAGAACTTGTGCTAAAACCAAACGAACCAAACGGATGGAAAAAGAACGTTAATGCAAAATGAGCTTGCAAAGTGGCACTCGCTTGCCTATTAATCCCACAAGAGACTTGTCGACGAAGCAAACGATGCTCCAGCGGAATGAACTCTCGTTTATTACATAGTGTTACATTCGTATTCATTTTCATTTCTGTGTCCATTTGGAATGTCATTCGTGACGTCGGTTCGGGCATTTACTCGTTGGAGAGTTCCTCATATCCGATAGAGTCCTCTTTTCAAACGAGCTCGTTATCGATTCGCTTCTTCATATTTAATATTTTTTGTCTCTTTGTCTCTTTGGAAATTAATATTTCCAAACTTTATTTCTCAATGGGGAATATTCGCCACAAAGTGAATGCCCGGGCCGAAGGAACGATTGAATCGCGTTCCTTCAAATTTCAAAATTATTTCGCGATAACGAATCATTGGTGCTGGTGACATGGTAGATCTAATGTCTCAGACGGGACAAAAAAATAACCGGGAATTGTGTGTTTTGTGTGTAAAACGCGTGTACACACGAAAAGAAGCGACAGCGTCAATCTCTCTAAGGAAAGAGATCACAGTTTGTCCTATCGGCGATTGAAATATGCATAGTTGAGAGTCATTTTAAAAAATCTCACGATTCTGGCTCTCGGACTGTTCACATGCTCTTACTTCGAAAATCCCTCTGATGTTCAGGTCAAAATAGGAAGATATTTTAGTTTTCTGACGCACGACAGGCTTCCCGCTTACCCGTACCGTGCATGCGAGACTTCGGCTCTCTTCCTCATCCTTTAGAACTACATTGACCAATCTGAAAAGCCATTTATTGACCCGTTATCATCGGCCATTATGTAGCGTCGCGCATTAAATCCATTGAGCCTTATTACGCAGGCTTCATCTCCGTAACGATGATGTATTCTCGGAATTTCAGTTAGTTAATTACGCTGTACTCCCCCGAATAATAATCCTAAATCCGCGGTTGGAAATTCGGCTTGGATTAGGCTTGGAATAATGTTGCAGACCACCGAATCTCCTCTACCTTCGTTATATCCTGGACGACTATTACGTATAATTCTGTCCCTCTCTCTCTCTCTTTCACTTGCACCCTCTCTCGTGCCCAAACACCATAATATGAGCACCGCGTACATCGATTTGCTGCATCTGCGTCCAATCTCCCCGCGCTTCCGTTCTCGATACATCGAGCCTACAATTTTGAAAGTGTTTCAATTCCAGATATGTTTCTCCTGGGACTCATTAGCTTTAATGTACGCGCAATCTGAAGTAGAAAAATTTTTCCTGAGGGAAAAAAAGTACCGAATCGCTACGGGGGTATTATCTCCGGATTAATAATGAATTTTTTGAATCGCACGATCGATGAGACAATTCAGTTTGGAGTTATTCACGAAATTGTAAAGATAACGCTCTGGATGAGAATGAGAAGACTTTCTCCTGGAAGGAAGTAGATCGCGTGTGCCAATTATTGCATAATACACGAAGGGAAAACTCGAGATACGTAGAACAGTTTTACTGTCGCCACGAACACTCGCGCTCACGGACTTGGCCGTGTTGATGCCGCCTCGCGAGTCCACAACGTTCCAAGAAATATACAAATATAAATGAATATATTTATATATGCACAAATATAGATTTACATAACCGCATATACGCGTATACTTCATGGCCGATGCAAATTTTTTTTCCTCCGCTTCTTTCTCTCTCCCTCTGATGTCAGGTTTCACGTTGCTCGTTCCACTATGCAGCGTCAAGCTCCCCGTAGGCGTCACGGAGATTTCCTCGGAGATGTTCGTACACGCTCGATACCTATATACTTAAACATTTTGTTACAAATAATAATATGTATGTACATAAATCGGAGAGTGGTGAAAAAAAAATCGATAAGACAAAAAAGTGATGAGTGTAGCAAGCTTCGATCTGTCTACTTGATGAATTAACGCCTGGATATTCCAATAACGTAATACAGCTGAAAATTTTGTAAGTTTCCAATACCATCAGGCAACGCCCTATTATATCTCGCTTCTCAGAGCTCTCGCTGTCTTCTCCCTTCCTTCGCGCTCCTCTCGGTGTACCGCGAGAGAGAGCCGGCAGCGCGATAAGTATCTTCGCATACCGCGCGGTTACTTTTATAATGGAAAAGATGAAATCTCGCTGTACGCACCCTCCGCGTTATCTCTAAAGATTGCAAACAAAAAAAGAGTGTGTTTTTGGATAGGAAGAAAAAAAGAATTCCGTATCGTAAAATCACGGAGCGCACTATCGCCCTTTCTTTCTTATAGCTCTTCGTGATAAAAGATGCGAGAGAAGTGTGAAAAACTAGCGAGATTACAAAGAATTTAGGGGTCACTTACTTATGAAATCAAGTCATTTTTCACAGAAACTCTTTCCACCTTTTGGCAAAGTTAGAAGGCGCCATCTTTAAAAATTCTTCAATCTCGGGGCGTCTTAGCGTTTTCTCGCCTTTTTTCGCATTTTTCACAATGATACCGGGTGTGTAGGAACTATACAGAATTCCAACTTTTCCATTATTAAAGACCACCCTAATGCATACCTAATACAGCCGCGCATCCAGTAGACTACCCTACGTGTATATTCTTCGCTTTTCACCTCCTCCTCCGTTTCTCTTTCTTCGGCTCAACCCGCGTTTGAGCTTCATTTCTCACTCCTGATGCGTTCCATGAGTCTCTCCCACTGGATTTTCAACATCCTATAGACGCAGCGAGGGAAAGAAAAGAAATGATCTTTCAGCGTATGTGAAAAACGTGAAAGCCGAACCACCCCGAGATTAAAGCCAGACAGAAAAACAAATAACTATATAGATTATGCTTTTCAATAGAGGAGAGGAAAATAGACAAGCAATGCCGCCGAGGTTTGCTTCCTCTTGCTATCTCTCGCTCTCGCTCTTTTTCCCTCTCGCTCTCTCTATCGATTACATTTTCCGCTAGAAGCTTCATATACGCGAGAAAAACATCAATGGGCGGGTAACCTGGCAATTAAGAGTAAACGAAACCATTCCCTCGCAGGTGTGACCGTTGAATCTTCCCAACGTCGAGTTTTTCCTTTTTCTTTTGTTCTCTTTCGATACGTATGTCTCTGTGCCGCAACGATTTTTTATTTATCTTTGACTCCTTTTTTTTCTCTCTTCCTTTTTCCATTCTCGCGCGAGGGTTTCACGGCCTTCCTTCTTGTTCGTTTTCCCTCAGTTTTTCTCATGCAGCTTCGATCGTATCGCGAAACGTAACGCGTACGCGTCGCTAGGACATTCCCCGTTATTTATCGACGCTCACCTTGTCCCGAGCGATCGAATAATTTACATTTCCGTGTGTCCATAGATATAGAATCGTACATTCCGTTAGATCCGTAGGGACTCGATTTTTTATACTCATCCAAGCCGTCGCGTCCCGTTTTTCCATTTTTCTCCTTTCCACTCCTTTCGCTCGTCCTCTCATTCATTTTTTTTGTATCAATAATTAACAAAATGGACAGATAGCGCGCGATACGCGGACTTGATATTGAGTATCGATGATGGAAAACCGGTGGCAAGGGTACCGAGAACTCGATGCGTCGTGACACAGATGCCAATGCATCTCAGTGTGCTCACCGAACGTACTTCATTCGGCGTGCCAGGTTTTGAATATGAGCAGTAATTCAAGAGATGCCATCGTTATAAAAAAAAATACAAAAAAATTGTGTTATCGTTTATTTCGACTGTTTCGTAATCGAAAAACCGCAGGAGTGACGCATTCGCAAACATATTGTGTCAAGAAATATTTTTAGTGTTTCATCGAACTATTAAAAACTTGACTTCAACATTTTTAACTTTTGTCTTCGATATTAAATATCTGGCAACTGCAAAAGCGACGGCCACTTATATACTCCACGGAGTAACAGTCGAATAAGGTTCAGAATTTATAAAGATGAAAGTGCATTTCCTTGTTTCGAGAGCGCTACTAATTTTCCTGTCAGACGTGCGCAGCTTTCGCACTTTGTACGAATGTCACGACAAAACGAGTGAACGAAGATGAAATCGATCGTCACACGTTTCCGTAATAGAGAATTTAGCCTCGACCAAAATCTCGTCTATTTTGGTTAGATTGCGATGAACGCATTTTGTTTCGCGATTACGATAATCCAGGGAAATCCTCGTCGATTGAAATCTCGTGGAATCTCTAGGGAAAGAAAATGGGGTACGAAAATTTCGTTAGTTTCGACAGGTCTTCCATTAGTTTTCTCGTTATCGGTTTCAAGAAAAATTTCCTTATCGATGGTCATAATTATAGAGCGAGATGCTGCAGGGGAGAATTACTTTGAGAATTAAGTGGAAGCTCGTGAACACTTTGCTCTGCAACGAGCGGTGTATGAAGCGTTTTCTCTTACGTAGCTTTCCAACTGTACTCCCTTTGAGGGAGCGACGAGAAGAGTAAAGAGCCGGGGAGAGGAGTTCTCTATAGTTTCTTATCTTAACAGCCCATCTACATTGTCTCGGTAACGTTACCCCTCTCACGCTCCATCCGACGAGTTTATCGTCAACTTAAACAATGCGTTTCTTTTTTTGAGCATGGGGAGGAGAGAGCCAGAAAGGGTAGGAAAGAGTAAAACTGCAGGGAACACTTGGCAGGAGGCACGTCGTCCGGAACTGCGAAGGTTAGAGGGCGATTCCCACCTCGAACGCCGATAAGAACTCGGAATCGTCCGACCAGCGGCCTTTAGAGCAGACCGCCAGTCTCGCAATCTAATGTACCTGCTCTCTCTCTCTCCCTCTCTGCAATTCGTTCATATACACAGGTATCCTGAACCAGCTATCATTCTCCCACGGCGACAGCTTTTCTCTCGAAATATATATTTCTCTCGTTTCTGTATTTTCACTCTTTTCCTCGTCCAGCTTTCTTATTACGAGAAATACGTGTACATGTGCTTCCATGCATATATTCGGAATACGTAGAACATGCTTCGTGGTTGGGCGGACACTTGCTCGGTCACCGCTCGATATAGAATCTACCGGATGAGTCCCACGGAGCAGTTTTAGCAGCTCTTTCTTCCGTACGCACGTGCCGTGTACATGCTCCTCTGTCTCACGAACTTCTCAGACTCATTTTCTTTTGCAGAAAAATTTGGTCGCACCCCGAATAAAGCCAAAGACGTTCGGGTCTCCTGGGAGTTGGAGAAGAGAGACAAAAAAAGGCCTCGATCGTGGCAAAGCCTGCCGGCCACAAGTACAGAAAGGCAGGACCGTGTATGGAAGGCGATAAAAATTCTTGGCTACCGACATGTTTCGACCCTTCTGTCCATTTACAAACGTGAGAAGGTGATGCCAGTTCTCGACCCGGGGTTGAATTTCGGATGTCCATGTGCTATATATACTTTTTCCTTCCCGTCAAGATCCAACGAGCGACCGCACGTTTTCTCTTCTTATTTTCCTTCAGGATTTACACATCTCCAATTAAACGTAACCCCAAAGTTCGGTGGAGCACACGAATAAATCGGGAACAGTCGTACGGTCAGTCAGAATATCAAGTAGACTGGAGGGACGTTGCATATTCACTAGAAACTGCGGTCAAGCTTTCCAGACCGAGTGTCTCGTAGATCAAACTATGAAAGACTTTGATTAACCAGCGCCAAGTACGTGGCCAAGCTACTCGAAAATCCACTCTATTTTAGAAAAAGCATCGAGAAAAATCATTTTTTGAAAGAAGATTATAGTTTCATTAATAGCGAATGGTCGAGAAATCTCGAATGGCTTTTATCGGAAACCGGACAACACTCGTATCTGATATAATTGCAAGCGAAACATTGTGCTCGAGAGATTTCACGTAGTTTTCCCATACACATGTACGGGGCGCGGATCGGGTCTCCGCAGATTGCCGGCAATAATAACATTAATAATGGGTGTTACCTCCGAGACGTTATATTGGGATTATTGAACAAGTGTTTGGACGCGGCTTGCACCGGCAATGCGAACGTTTGTAGTACCTATTGAGAGAAATTGCATGTACAAACCGAGCTCGTTCACGTACATGACCGCGCGTACGAATACACGCGCAATTATGCTCATATGTCGATCGTGTGCGCCGGGTACGAGCTTTCGTGTGTGTTTCCTTACCGCCGTCCGCGTTGTCCCGTTAACTCCGCTATACACACAGGCTCCTCCAAACTTGCGGGAAATGCGCGGCTAACCGCGCCACGACGAATATACCACCTACAAGAAATTTGTGGTTGCTGGCACCTCTAACCTCACGCCTTATCTCCGATCTACGCTCCTAAGAAAGCGCGTCATCCTCTCATTTTGTTTTCGGTCCTGTTCGTGCTTCGTCATCGGATAGAAAATATATATTTTTTTAAAGTGCCTCTGGCAACTATTTCTGTATTGATTCGAACTGCACAAAGCAGTATATTCATGCGCAAAGAAGCTTTCGCAACATTTTTCCGTCATTCAAAAATTGACGAGAGGAAAATTTGTTTGTTATTTTCTCGGAACGTCATTGATTGCAATGCTTTTTAATTAAAACTTCATGCGGGTTGTTCGTATTGATTACCGACATGAAATTATGCACCAATTCATCGATAAAACTCATTTTTTAATGTACCAAAAAAAAACAATGACTGGAATTTTATTTTACCGAAAAATTTACATAAAAGATATCAGTATTCGACAAAAATTCGATGGGAGAACAAGAATCATATGTCGACCAGATGCGAAAACTGTCTTCCGGTTTTTCTTAAGCTCCTCGCATCTCTGCATCCCGTCTACATCGCTATCAACTATTACGACGTTCGGTTCTTCCATAGTCGTGGGGCTCCGACGTGTGTCTGTGTCTCTCTTGAGACTCGAGTCCATTCTATTCCACCGTGTTGCCTTTAACTGTTTGCTACGGGCACTCTTCTCTTATCTTTTCGTCTGGTCTTCTCGCAAAGCGTGTATCCGTTCGCATTTCTTCACGAATCCCGAGGGATCGCGTAACCGGCCTTTCCGAACGCTTCTTATTTCCTGGACGTCTTTACCTTTTTCTCATTCCCAGTCTCTCTTCCACACTTTTGTTGATTTTCTTTATGTGATTTTTTTGCATTTTCGTTCCATTCTCTATCTCGCATCAGTCGTTTATTTTTTTGTTTTTTTTTTTAATCCAAAAGCTTCGCATTTCCTGCTGAAATTAACAAAGTGAAAAAATATGTTTCGAATTTCTTTTCACAATCCGCAATTATTTCAAGCTCTCATTCATTAAGACTTCAAGTCTCCCGTTTCTCCCTCGTCGCAGTAGCTTCATAATTAATTTCAAATCCTCTTGTAAATCGATTAAAGAAAGTAAAGATTAAGATGGGTTTCGATAAGTCGTCCGTTTACACAGAAGAAATATTTTTGTTTTCTTCACTCTTTCTTGCAGGAGCATGAAGTAGCATCAACAGTTATTGGAGAAAAGGTATGTTAGTACGTGAGGGGAGCTGGAAAAGAGCTGAGGCGAAGCGATAAGTTGATATCCCGGTTGGTGGCTCGCCGGTGTGGTCTCGCAGCTCTTTCCATTTTATACACGGCGTAAGCGCAATAAAAGCAGCAGTTTTAGAAGTCGCTATTGGTCAACGCGGTTGTGTGGCTAAGGAGAGTCTCACCCTCATCCTGTAGCCCGCTAGCTCACGCTTAACACTGCTAAACCGGGCTTGTATACACAAGGACTCGTTGTACAATATCGTATAAGACTTGACACGCGAGCGTTTGCTCGTTGGCCGGGAATCGCGTGTCAAAGCATTATATCGAGGGCACACGAAGTTCACATCCGACCTCTCTCTCTCTCTCCTTTAACTGTAAGCCAACAACTGAGACCCTCTTCTTCGGATCTATTAATTCGAATTAGTCACTTTATTCCTTTCTTTTCCATTCATCTCTTTTTCAACATCGCTTTCATAGCTTTCTTATTGCTTCATTTTTACTTTTTTTGTGTCCCTTCTTGACAACTTACAGAAGAGGAGTGATTAATCCGGAGACTTGGATTATTGAGCGATTTCCTAACGAGATTCCTCTAATGAAGGATTTCCGACTTTTCCAGCTTAATGAAGCGCGTGTGTGTTTCTTTTTTTTCGACGACTCGTCATTCACGCCGGAACAATTAAAGCGTTTCATGCAAGAGCCATTTTCGCCACAATTTATCCGGATTTATCCCAGCGGTCACTCTATTACTATACAAAGGATTAATAACCTCTGCGCCCTCTGGTATCTCGCTGGCCAGAAGAGGATCCGCCTTCTGTTCTTTGCGAGTCTAGACCCTTTCCATGCACTCGCTATTATAGATTATACGTACATGGAGGAGTATCGTATTGTTCGGTTATGTGGTATATAGCATAAATAGGAGTGGTAAGCGTGAGCTGCGGCAAACTTCTGCGGACGAGCTGCAACGGGACAGTTATTAATTAATATAGCGTGTACCCGCAGTATGCTTACGTTCTCGACTTGCAACCTTCTCTTGCACCTTCTCTTTCGCGCTCTCTCAACGTGAGACCCTTTGATTAATTTTCTTTTTAACCATGCAAGCTTCTCATCTGTATACGTTATATTGTTTTATACGTGCAAGCAAAAGATCAGATTCGTCGCCTTGTTTCACTCGAAATCGCGTAAATAACCGGTGAGCACTCATAACGTACGATGAAGTTGCACAACTGTTTCAATTTCGTTTTTCTGCCGTCCCAACCGAGCATTACGTTGCTTTTGTAGCTTACCGCACACTCGAGCCACCTCCACAGTCGACAAGCATTGTTGCCTTGCTTGTAAAGATAATCGATTAATGAAACGATGTTAAGTGAAAGCTCCGATTATTCAGAAACTTTCTTGATACTGATGCTTTCGTGTGAAACAAATTTCGTGATTACCAGCTATTGTGGATTTTCATGCGAAAAAATTATCGTGCGAGGCTTCATAAAAATTTTTTTATAAATTTATCGCACTTTCGGTATGAAATGGGATAGCCTTCGTGCAATGTCGACCACGTTATTCAATTTACGAATTAGATTGCCTTTTAATCGATTGAGGGAAGTGCGCCATTGCTCGAGAGTAACAGAAATTTCATTACCTCGCCATTCACAATCCAGTATAGAAGTTTCAGGCAGAACGCTGACTACGCGAAAAGCGACGTCATTTATTTGCAATATGTGCAACTCTCTTAAAATACGAGACTCGATCTAACAGTGATGAAATGCCATATTTACTTAACCATGATGTGAGTCGAGAACAAAAATTGCCACGGGTGTCCGATGACCCTCGAAATTGCTCTTAGGTCTCATCGTAGCTTGAAATATACAGTTTTCTGACCTAAATTGATATATTTTATTCAATAGAGGGATGGTTGATAAAGTTAAAAGAGTTTCAAAAAAATCTGTTCCTTCAGCCACACACCTCTTACGAATCGAGCGATGTTTCAATGAGTCAACGCGGTCTCCACTTGATTCCAAGCAATAAAATTCACCCTTTTCTCGATGCCGGCCACACGGACGTAATAAAATATAAAGCGTCCCAATGTTCTGTATTTTATACAAACTTTGAAGGTATGTGTGTTTTTGAATAGGCGAGTACTTCACGCATACGGATTGAAACAAGCAAGGGACGTAGTTATTACTGTAGACATTATTCCAACGCGGTTGCTAGCGCCTCATGGGCTCTTCCCTATAGATATGGCATGAATAGGTTGTTGAAAACATATAGGCTATTTGGCAAACGCCCAAACTATGGAACTACGCTCGCAGACTCTGGCCGAATCGTCTTCCCTTGCTTCCTCTGCTTCTTCCTCGCTCTTTCGCTTTTATACTGTTCTTCCCGCGTCCTCTGTCGCACTTACATCCCGTATAGTCGAGTACGCCCCTCCTCATTGTCGAATACATGACCGGTACGCGCATGAGAGCTTCTCGCAGGTGGCTGCAAGCCTGTGCCGAGTGAGAGATATAACGGCTCTTCCAAATGTTGGACGCATCATGGGTCAACCCGTTCCATCTTCTATATACACGTTTAACAAGAACTGGAGACGCGGTGAATAAGAATTTACAGTTACAATGCTACGGGATATGTCGACGTCGGATTTTGTACTTCTCGAGTCTGTTCTCTCAACAAATCCGCATTCCTTGATTTGACATTAGCATTTTTTCTTGATGGGTTCATGTATACATATATATGTATGTGCTCAATCAGGGTATACAATGCATAGAACGAATTATGTGCATGCGTACGATTGATATTGTGCGATATTAGACACTAGGAAATTTCAATAAAAATTCAGTTGGAACGTCAAGTGGAAATAATTGAATGCTGCGTTTCTCGCGTGGGAGAATATGGTAGTGAGGTTAGCCGATAGGGAAATGTATTGTCGAGGGTAGAAAAGATGGTTACAGGGACGTTTCTCTACTCTGGAATCGAGCTATACGTACGTAGTACGTGGTGAATCGCCAGAGTGAGGGCAGAGAACCGCACACCATTCACCGCACAGGCCGAGTTGATTTATCGGTGGGTAGCGTGACACCGTGAATAAATAGAAAGGTGATCGAAAACAAAATCCCACGGAAATGGGTATAAATGGCTAGCGAGAACGGGGATCGAACCTCGCGTCGCCAGCCGGGCCGATTGCTGGTTAAAAAAAAGAAGAGGGGAAAAGAGTGAAAACGTTACTGGAAAAAGGTGGAACAAAAACAATGATAACAACAACGAGCGCTCGAGACCTTGCGAAGCAAGAACATCCGATAGGGCGCCGCTTTCCGAAATGATTGGATTCGCGTATACATTACAAATTTATCGGAGCGACTCTTCGCTCTCGCTTTTTAGTTAGTGCCATGCTATTGACGTGCCTTATGTATATATTATAGCTAACGGGCATATGTGAGATTCAGGATGGAAGATCTAAATACCCTTGAGAGGTGAAAGCATCGCTGTGCAGATTTTTTTATTCATGAGATATTCATGTAAAATTTTGCCTTAATTTCGTTGAATAATTAGAAATTCTTCAATGCATGCACTTTTCGATTAATATTGTGATTACACTTGAGACACAACGTGAACGCGTGGGGGTGCATGTTATCGAAACTTCTTTTCTCTGTTCATCGAATATTATTCTGAACTCATAGCAGAAATCTTTGGAGCGAAGAATGGATTCAAATTCACTTATTTATTTCAAAAGATTTTGTATTCGTTGGAAGAATTTCGCTGGTACGAGGTGAGTGGCTCTTTCAACACTGACCCGTTACAGTCGAGACCGATATGTACTTGATAGGGAGATAGGGGGTTTCAAAGGTAAACCCATCTTCGCATCTGCACTGATCTGGTGAGCATGGTGAGTGCACGAATAAAGCAAGCGGAATAGCAGAGGAGAAAGGAGGAGAGGGAAGAGCGCGTAGCGGCGAAGACTCGACAGCCCAAGAACCGAAGAAGAGACCCACCCTCATAAATATTCACGATGAAATCTACCCCTCGATAATAACGGTCTAGCCTCTTTCCACCTCACTCTAAAATATACGTGATGACTGGTATCGGACGGTGCGAGAGAAGACAACGCGACGGGGATACCAAAATTTTACTCGAGAAATATTCACATCTGGCAATTCACGATGATAGATATTGGACAAGCGAGTAGACTGCGAGCGAAGCGATCCTCATCTTCCAGCGACTTGGACTCTGTCTCTCTTATCTATATGACGAATCTTCGGATACGTGCATGGAAGCGACATATTGAAATATCGTGACCGCGTAGATCGGTCACATTTTCCAAAATGTTTGCCTCGATAAATCTCACGAAGAAAAGTTTGTTCAGCTATATTTAGTTTAGTACAGCATGGAGGGAAAAGGATGAAGCAAGATGCCCGTATGATGTCCGCCGAAAGAAGTAAATTGGTAAAAATGTCTGGAGGTTGTTTGGCGAATGGCAAACACGGGCGAGTTATCCTTCCTGGCTGTTTTCCTGACTGTGGCTCCTGCCACGAGCCACTCTCTTTCTCGTTCACTAATTCCCTCGCTCCCTTTGTTCTCTTGGTTCAGTGTAGCTGAGCGAGGGAACGAGCTAGCCCAGCCAAGTCTCGCAGGCGGCAGATCGAGCTCGAGCCCCGGGCTACCCCGAGCCACACGTATAGGTGAGGCATACCACACCATCTCTGGCGCTCCATGTACGAACCTCGCCTCCGCCGAGGACCACTACGAGAACAGACTCGACGACGCTTTATTTCCAGCTTTCTTCCAAGCAACGAACTCTTCTGTTCGCTTCTCTAACCGCCACCACTCCATTTCCACGTTTCCCTCTTACTTTTCGGACGCTGGTGCTCACGCCGTTCCTTGTGTCTAGCCTCAGAGTGTTTTGCTGGTGCTATGCTTCTTCTTACTAGTTGTACGCGTTGCTGTATACTGTCCGCGCTGTCTTTTCTCTCCACCATTTCCTCCTATACCTTCGTTTAGTTCTTTTTCTATCGTAATATTAACCGAAAGAAGATGGTCTCATTCCATCTGAAAATTGAGTGTTACCCTCTCCGCCATTGTCAGAACACGGGAATCTTTGTTGCCGGATGCATCCGGCAACAAAGATTCCCGCACACCAAGTGTCGAATACATTCTCCATTATTGTCTATTCTCGATGACTTACCACTGTTAACCGATCGATCCTTTATTCTTTTCCTCCACAGCAGTGTTTCTGGAAAAGAAAAAGCTTTTCTGGTTTTTGAAAATTGCTGCGTCTACAATGTGACAATCTGCCGTTATCGTTGCAAATTCTTAAGGAGGGTCGATAGTTAAACAAAAATGTAGAGAATTGGATGAAATTTGGTGAGTGCATTCTTCAGCACCAAATATGAAGACACGATTTTTTTCAGATTTTTCGTCTATTTAGTTTCAGAGTTATTCACGATTATACACGAATTCTTATGCACAGAATGTATACCTATATATACATGGACGCTATGCTTATACACGTAAATTTCAAAGTTGAATTACTCAAAAACCAAGCAGACAAAAAATCTGAAAAAAATTGAGTGTTCATATTCGATACCAAAG
>JAPYYX010000375.1:0-122471 GCA_030522605.1 Cremastinae sp. B BG-2022a | reverse complement strand
ACGTTTGGTGCTATTATTTTTATACAAAAATAAACTGAGTGACACTCATTCATCGCCATCCCAACAATAATAACGATTCCTACTTCTCGACGCGAGTTCCGATCCCGAGTGAGTACATCCTCGCTCAAAACGAGACAAACAATCATAATATCCAACAATGTGACGATCTTAGGACGTAACAATTTGATATTAAATTTTATCAAATATTGAAATATTGAAAATTTTCACCAAATTTTTGGGGTACCCCATTTTGCCCCCCTACCCCATTTTGCCCCCCCCTTACCCTATACCCTATACCCCAAAAATTTAGTGAAAATTTTCAATATTTCAAAATTTGACAAAATTCAATATCATATAGTCTTTTTTTGCTAAGTACATTATATTTGGTGATTTAAGAACACATTTAAACAAAAATTAAAGCTAAAAATCAATTAACATAACGGATCCAAAAAGAAAATTTTTTTCGGTAATGAAACACATTTAAGCAAAAATTAAAATAAATCATTAATTAATTATTTGAAATAAGACATCAAAGCTAATAATAACTTATCAAATTATGAAAAAAAAATTTTCCTACTTTTTGGAGAGGTACCCCACTTTGACCGTTAAAACAATTTTTTTTTCTCATGTAAATTTCATTTCAGCTGGAAATCTTGTTTTTTTCCTTTAATTGTGATTAAAAAACAAAAGATTCAGCATATTTAAACCCTTGAAATTGGAAATTTTTCTTAAGTATCCCATTTTGCCCCCCTACCCTAGATACTACTTTTGAGAAATATGATGAAACAAATTTGTAATGAATATTATATTAATTTTGTTAATTTTTTTAAAAAATTGTAGCACCACGCCCCTTTTTCGTTATAACGTCAGAAATCCTTCTCAAACTTCATCTGTCACTTAATATTGCACCTAATGTATATAAATACGTGAAATTTCTCGTTGCTTTAGTAGGCTACTCTCACTTTGGCTGTTACTACCGTAGGGATAGGGTAATGCCGTATACGGGGAGCACCACCCAGCTGTAAGGAGTCTCTAGATCACTATAAATCTCGTGATCGCTCTGAGCCAGCCTCGTTAACCACGAGACTCGCTGCCGAGAACCTTTTACGAGAGTAAGTTACGAGCAAAGTTGGTTTAACGATTTCACCCACTCTTTGTGTCTGCATCTCTCGAACCTGGTGTATGCGTGTGTTTGTAGATGCGAGCACCTCTCCCCATACGAAATTTACTCCATAATATAACACATGACTGCTTGAGTGTGTATTGTGGTTTTGGCTCGCACCACGAGACGACGAGAAGTCCGACGGGCACGCATATTACTTTTGATCGTGATTAAAAATCGATAAATTTCCCAATCAACTGCTTATACTCGCGTCAAAACTTTCGACGTTGATGAATTTTTGATGAGATTTCTAAAATTCGAAACGTATTGCGGAGAGAGCGTAAAGATGCCGAGAAAAAGTTTTTTATCTCGATGATCAATCGATGAATTTGATGAAATTTTTATTCGATTGGTTTCTGCGTGAGAGGATAAACAAAATGATGTATCAGTAAGCGAGGACGTGTGGAAACGACAAAACGCCCGAGCGAACATGAAGAAACGAAGCAACGGAGCAAAAAGCTCTCGTGTGCGCGCCTAACAGACTGCTGGTTGTCCTCGATCGAGAACGAAACGAGAGATAGCACTAACGAGTAGACGATGTTCATCGATCGCGTATATTCCTCGATACACATTGTATAATATACGTTTCGCATAACGATGAACGTACATTTAATTCGGGCTTACCCGGAGCAAAACGGACCAAGGGGCTTATGAAGTACCAAAAGTTGCCAAGCATTCGAAATTAAAAAACATAAAGAGTGCGAAAAACTCCATCCCGATATCACGGCAACATTCTGTCCCGCCAGCTGGTGTTTCTATATTTTCTACACGAACGTACCATATATACGAGTGACACGTTAAAATCCAGTCATGCCTAGAATAAACGTTTATCTGAGATCAAATTGTGTCGAAATTTTGAACGAAAGTTACCCTACCGTTGAGATTTCCATTTCATTTTTTCATAAGATTTTATTATGAAAAAGGTACCAAAAAATGTTTTTTTCGTCTAGACAGATATGGATTAAAATTTTATTATTGTTTGATAGTCCCCAGGAGTTATTTCGGTGCCCCGTCAGTGCGTGAATGGTTAGATAAAAAAGAAGTGTCCGGGGATGTTGCGTGTAAGATAAAGCGATGGTAAACTCCGAGAGAGTGAGAATCCTTGTCTATCGATAGAAAAAAAAAGAAAATAGAGAAAAAGTGGGATCTTACTCTCGACTGTATATAGAAAAGCTTTACCGAGGCTTGTACCACGAAAGCTTCTAAGAATGTATTACGTTACTTCTTATCCTCGCCCATTCGGGATGGTGAAGAGGTCTCGCGGCGAGTACCAGCCGAGAGCAGCAGTCGGAAAAGGTAATCGATTTCAACCACAACAGCTGCCAGGAAAGGTCTTCGTCTCGTAGTCTTACGCGCACACACGTACTTCCAGAGCGGATATAATGCACTTCTTCGAACGCTCGTACTTGGTCACTCGAAGGTAGTCTCGTTGGCGACGAGAGCGAGAAAAAGGATCGGGATAACGGTGGATCGTTGAGTGGGCGAAAAAAAAGAATACATAGCTCTATCCACGCGATTTCAAGAGTCTTGGAATTAAAGTAAAAAAAATTGATATGTTGATAAAATAGATTATGGGGATTTCTTATGACCGGTAAAAGTGATGTTGATTTTAGAATGAAAGGCTAAACGTCATCTTGATAATAAATGTTGATTGATGAAATTTAACTCGATTTTTGTTCATATTTTTTCTGTCTTCAATATGCATGCATCATTCTTTCTCGAGGCTCTTACGTTTTATTTTTGATTTATAAAACGTATAGAATTGACCGATAAGATTTTGAAGGCACACATACCTATTTCAGTCTGGATTCCACTTCTCAATTTTTCTCATCGATTTTTAAATTCAGTCTCTCGCTATTCTCCAGTTGAGAGGTTAACTCTATTGGTCCGTGACTTTCGAGAGAATCGTTCTCCGCTTTTCGAATTGTGATTCGTCGCGTTTGCGTCCTCGTTTTATTTAATTGGAATTCGTTACGCAATAACTGCTCTGTTGGTATCGAAATTCGAGGCGGTCCTTCTTTTCACGGTTGATTGAGGCGACTTGGCTTAGCAAAGGGGTTATGTTGATGAGGCAATAGTACCGAGATGCTGCCGAATATTCCACCGAGTGAATTGAAAACATCGAAATACTCGAAACATGCTGCAAGAAGAGTTTTAGAGCCCGAGAGACACGCCCAGTACTTTACATTCAGAGTATTTATTCCAGTAATAAGTAAAAGGCTATTCTACGGAGTTTCATATTATTCTGATAGCGCGGCTGTGTATTCATTCCTCGTTCCTCTTGAAAAAGGGGTAGAGAATGGTGAAGGGGAAGGAGAGAGAGAAAGAATGAGCGGTTGCTGAATAATTCCACAATTAGACGGGAATTACGATCGAGTCTGCTGCCAGGCGAACGGGAACCATTGAGGAATCGGCCAGAAGAGGGAGGTACGGTTCTCTGCCCGAAGGTCTAAGATTACATAGGATCGCTCGAATATGGTAGTAGTTACGGAGCACCATTTCCAAGAATCTTCGAGCGACTTCCGCGAGCCTCGGAGCTTCTCTTCATTCATCCACGCGGGCAATTTCATTACTCGTTTCGGAAAGGAAAACGAGCAACGTATTCGCAACTGGGGCTAACTGCGCCTCAGCTACTAATACAGCTGCTCGTGAATAGGGATTGAGTTCAATGAAGAGCAAGCTCCTTCCTCCCTCTGTCCGACCACGATGAAGAAATTTCCCGAAAATTTCTTCAAATTGTGACCTACAAACGTTATTCTCTCCGAAATCAAGCCCGCGATAAAGACATTTAATTTGAATGAAAAAATTCATACTTTTGGCAACGTTATCGGTGGAATTTATAGAGTCCTTTTATCTAGACGATTTGCTGGCACGCCGGAGACTTGAGGTCTTTCATGAATCACAAGATGGAGAGGCCTCCAATTAGGGACACCAGATTTTTTGATGGTACCTCAATGGGAATCCTCCCATAGGTTTTTCCTCGAATGAAATAACCATGTGATTATTAAAGGTCGTAAAAGCGTGAGCGAGGAAGCGGCCTCGTGGCTTCGGCAAGGAGGCCGTTCATCGGTGCTCGAGAGAACGAAATCTGGCAGAGTGGTGGAGAGACAGCGAGAAAGGCCGATATAGTCATCCAATTAAAAGTTGTGGCGACGCTGGAAACGAGTCTCTGGCCTTGCTTCCTCGCTCTGAGGGATGAAGACATTCTGAACGAGAAAGAGATTTAGAGCGTCTCTATGTGTGTGATAAAATCTGTGGAACAGCGAACCCATCGATTGTGCCAGATTCTGGGCGCACTCCTGACGCTTGTACCGTCGGAAAACGAGTCTCTCTGCATACCTGGATCGATGTATACATACACGAGGCTTTTGTGCCGGATTCCGGAAGGCTTCGCTCCGCGTCCAAACGCGCCGTGTCACCGATCCCTATACGGGAATTATCGTGTACAATGGCCGACGGATATTTGTCCAATGCGGTCGCGTGATTTGGGTCAGTGTTGAACACTGCAGGAAATATTTGCGTACTTTGACGCCAGGGAAAAGGTTACATTCTCCAGAGTTAACACTCTACAAGTATTTGCCATCATCCGCATTTGGATTCTTAGCGCGAGCGATCACACGGATACCGTTGATGGGTTACAATCTCGGAATATATTGTCACGGAATCTCGTATTCAACGTATGCATCTTCGCGGCGATAAAAATAAGAGGAGAAAGGAAACGTGTCGTATACGCGGTATTCGATATGAGGTTGAAGATTCGAATTCTGAATGCGACACGAAGTGAGTATAACAACGAAACGATGACAATGACTTCCCGAATTAAACGCTGCATGCATCAACCACTTTTTTATCAACATCAGAACCATTGATTTTAATTCTCACGAGGTAGCGGAATGCGTGATTAATTAATTGTATATGGTTATTCTCGAGCGATTCATCTGCGCGAACTCATTTCACGATGAGGAGTCTAGATTGGCCATGTACGCCTATGTTCATGCACGCTTGGATTCACGTTGTGCGCTCGTGGTCCTGAAAATATATACGGGTGGTTGAATCGTCGTTCAACGTGCGTTTGGCCAATTATTCCTAGATTAATAGGAGCCCGATGAAAACGAGGGGTTGAGGAAGTAACGTGGAGCGTGCTGAGAGAGAGAGAGAGAGAGAGAGACGTGAACTCGACGAGCGCACCACGCGATTGCGATTGACCATAAATGCCGACTATTCGCCAGCGTCCCATTAATCCCTCTGGCATTATTACGCGCGATTGAAACGCCGGAGCACTGTACGCCCCGGTTGCCCAGATACGAGCTCCGGCATACGATATGCGCGTCCATGAAGACGAGAGTCGACGATACGCCAATAATTAGAGCGAGAGAAAGTGAGATGCCAAACGACCGAGAGAATCTATGACGAACTGTACAGGAAAGAGATGCAACG
The DNA here is from genome assembly GCA_030522605.1 of Cremastinae sp. B BG-2022a. Lineage (NCBI taxonomy): Eukaryota > Metazoa > Arthropoda > Insecta > Hymenoptera > Ichneumonidae > Cremastinae sp. B BG-2022a. Next base: position 116,872 of record JAPYYX010000375.1, on the reverse strand, counting down.
CGAAGAGGGAACGTTCCATGTAAATACGCGGATCGAAGGTAGAGGGCTCGTCGACGAAAGCCAAGCTCAAACGAGCCAACTGCGAGAATTGCTGCGATGAGGTGTGTACGATGCACACACCCGATGCATACCGTTGATCGTTCTCTGTCTATATATCCTTCTATTTCCCTCACTCAGTTCCTCGATATAATTCGCCTCCTTCCATAGCGAAAATGCGTACAAGATACGAGCCACTGTATGAGCTTTGTCGAATTGATCATTGATCGATTTCTCCCGAAATGGAGTCGAGAGATACTGGCAGCTTATAATGCAATTTCGCTGAATTATCGTCCTCAGAATTGGGGATACTTGAATTGAAGAATTTCTTGATGAGGAAGAGTGCATCCTGCAAAAAGTCATACGTGATCACGAAAAGTGTGAAAAAAATTCATTTTTATGTTTATTCAGTTAGAAGTTTTGTTTCATTTTTTTAATGCGATCGTGAAAGGTCAGAAATTCGTTCGAACTGCGGTGAGCTCAAAGTAGCGTGCATACAAACGATTGTGTTGACAGAGCTCAGACCAGTAGGAGAATGGAATAAATCGATTACTCCGCGTTCGGCTTACCGCGAAGGGTTTGCCGACCAAGTTTTGCTGCTCACGGATCTATCCAGAGGAGATTTACGTTTTGTAGATCGTAGGTAACATACAAATCAAGAGATTGATATTTTCGAAGCTTCTCACAAAACGTTTTGCCTCGTCAGAGAGTTCGCTTTGACAGAAAACTTGATTTGTAATGAAGAAACGTTTCAATCGAATGAATTTTCGCTCTTTTTTTCTCATACCGAGAAAATTATAATCATAAGTCGGTTTCGATGAATCAGTTTCAATTTATTTAAAATGAATCTTAAACCCAGGAAGTTGGCGGATGCAATTGCTGTCGGGGTGATTCGTCGTAAAAGTCAAATAGCTAGAAGTTAGACTTGTAATTGAAGATGTTTGAATAACGCGAAGGTACGGGGATGTTGCATATGCTCGCGAAGCCCTAAATGCTAATAGCAAAAAGCTGGCTGGTTTTGCAGGTTGTAGTAAAAGCTGCTACCGGGTAGGTAATGAAACAGATTAATCAAGGAGTCGAATGGAGGTGGCGAGCTTGAGAAAGAGACAGAGAGGGAGAGGGAGAGAAAAAGCGGGAGAGAGAGTGGCAGAAATCGAGTTGGTAAATTGGAAACTGCGAGAATTGAACAGAGATGGGAAATAACAGAATAAGCGCTCTAGTTAAATTGCATCGGCAAAGACACAGAATGTGTCTACAGTTGGGTGTGCACGAGACGCCAGAGTGGGGTAAATGGAAAATCCTAGGACTCGGGCTTGTTGCTGTAACTGGGAGAATTGTGGAAAGCGAGAACTGGCGACCTCGTTCAAGCTCCTCTTTTAAGCGGAACTATACATGAGATGGAAGAACATACACAGATAGTATGACGCATTATGTACCCCGAGAATGTTTCTTGTCTCCAGGTAAATCGTCCAAAGTCTTTGCGGCGATGCCAAGAGCTCTCTTTATAATATCGGACCAGGTTTCCCTCCGATACCAACCGTACTTCTGGTTCTGTATCTGTCACCCAAAATATGGAGCATGCATACGAGACAACCGAGCAACTGCGTTATCGCATGTGCATTGGGAATCCCCGGGGATGGGACAAAAGAAACGCTTTCAACTGAGGTTGCGAATATTCTCCATATATCCTCAGAATTAAAGCAGAGTTAGAACAATGGATGTTTTGGGCGTCTGTCAAATTCTGAAACGTGTCGCATTCCTAAATTTATACATGTATCAGGGAAAAAATTGCGAGGCGACGAGATATCAATGATTCAGGCGTTGGATCGTTTCAATTTGTCGTTGATACGTACATTAATAAAAGAATTAAGTCGTCTACGATATTGAAGAGAACGAGTTCTCTGATGTACGCAAAAGATACAAGTTTTCAATTTAACTTGGGAATTAAGACGTACAAAAAGAAGAAACAATAATTTGTTATTCATTTATAAGCGTTGGAGGTGAACGGTAGTACACAAAAAGAGAAATTAAGAGAATAAATGCTCCGGTACGCAGAGAAATCCAATTACGAGTACTCGCCAAGCTCCGTTCAAATTATTATTTTCCTGTAGCTAAGTGACAGAAAATTTCACTCCTCCTCGCTGTTTTTTCTTTGTCTCACGACGTCGATTCACTGGCATCGCTCTGCCCAGTGAAAGAGGTTTCAGGTATTACCGAACGCTTTTCCTTTGTCACACGGGGGGCGACCGATCGAAATTCATTTTTGCCAAAAGCAAAATCTGACAAGAGCCAACGTAGAACGAACATGTTTTCTATACATAATGTGATTAGTCAGTGAATGCATGGAATAGAATAATACTATTTTGATTAAAAGAGTAAATGAGTTTTATCAAAATCGATAATGTACTTCTGTTTTAGTACAGCAATAATAAAGAGTGGTTGTCACGTCTGTTGCATGAGCTGAGGAAGAGTTGATGGACTGCCTCACACGTGGGACTATTCGTAAAAGCTCAGACGTATATTTCCGCTGTCCGCTCAACCTAGGCTGCGATAACGCGAGGTAAAACCGACCACGAAAACCGCCGGCATCCAAAGAGTCGCGAGGCAAGCTCCTTCCTCGCTCCTTCCACCGATGGAGGTTATATCCCGCTCGCATCAGAGACTAACCACCCAACGTGGTTATATATACACCGTATGAAGTATGGCATGAGCGTGAGGTGAATATTTAAGGCAGCAAAGGAGAAAGAAGAAGACGCTGAAGGGGAAAAAAAGAAAAGCTCTTTCTCTCGTCTTCCCTCAATTTCCAAGCAGAACGAAAGTAGATTTTTCGCCAATATTTCCAACCGCTCTTTTCCAACCTGTCTCGTAAATATTCCGAGTATTTATTGTTCCAATCGCGAGATGCCAAAACTGACGTGACAGTATTTTTTTGCCAACTAATTTTAATATTCACGCTCCACAAAATGTTCATTACGATGAGCCCTAACGTATTCAAGTTTCGGGAAAATTCGTGTCCTACTTTTGCTCTTGAACGAAACGTCAAACCTCCCTGTATATTCGAGCAAAATTTCTCTCGACGCAAGGACGAGTTACCGCGGTCGAGAGTAATCAGTGTTTTCCATGGTGGATGAGCTCGCAAGCTTCAACTGGAACATTTTCAGTTTCGCTCCGAGCTTTAAATCACTTCCCCCTCATCATTTCGCGATGAGGACACTTTTTCTCACCTCGTACCTTTCTGCGAAATTAATTAAGGCTCGCGTTAATGCGCGTCTTCACACACGTGACATTTTTCTCACGAATTTTTTATCTCAAAATATTTTTCCTGGATTTTTTCTATATTCGAATTGATGTTCGATATTATCGAGAAAAGCTCTTCGGCTAAAAATAAGTTCTCAATAGGTCAGGAGCAACTCCAGCATAATTTATTTTCCTTCTCGTCGTAATGCGCGCGATCTCGAGTTTCCATGCAATATAAACGTGTAGAACGGAGCGCCCGTACCATGAGGTAATATCCACGCACTTTTGTAACTCGAGGCGAAGGTTTTGGATTCGCGAGGAGTGTTAGAGAAGAGAAAGAGAAGTAGAGATATAATTTACAGAGAGGAGTACATTTCTCCGTTAAAAGGCGAAGGAAGGTCGAGTCGGTGTATGTATACGTTCCCGTGTCAAACACATAACTCGAACTCAAGATTCTCGCACACGTTGACTCTTGATTGTTCGTGGATGTGAGAGAACGATAATATGTTGTACGGAGCAGGTTGACGCTGTAGTGAGGGATGAAAAGGGATATTCACGGAGATCTGGTGTCAAGCGAGCAACAAAAACAGTCTTTGGTGAAAACGAATAAGCGACCGTTTCGTCTTCAATTTTCTTCTTGGTTACCATTCGACGCTTATCTCTCTAATTTTCTTCCTTTCTTCAGGCAACGGATAGAAATTGTGGCTTTTCTCGTTCACATTCTGGGTTTTTAATTCAAACGATTCAAAGAACTGTAACATTGACAAGATGAACAAGATTTTCTGAGAATTTTTCGACATATTTTCCAACATTTATTTAAGAAATTCATGTGCCTACGAAAAAATGTATGAAGAATGAAAGTAGTTCGATTTTCAACACGCCTTATAATGCGGCCAACGCATTTTTCCGTTTTCCTAAGCTTGCGAAAGCTTGGCACATTCGTTCTTACGAAAAAAAAAACTTGAAAAAGACCGGAACTGACTTTTGCAATGCTCAGCGCGCATGGAACTGCTGCAGAGCATCCTTTTACTTATTAATAAGATCGTTGAGCGTAAGAGCAAACGAGAAACGCGGCGGGACAAAGCGAATAAGAAAAGACGAGGGTGGAAAAGGAGAGCTGTAAACCGCTGCTACTGAAATTTTTGATGTTTTATACATTGGCCTTACCTGCATTACTTCCGTGCGTTTTGTTCCCATTTACTTCAAAGAAGATCTCGAAACGTGAGGACTGTTATAAAGTTTTCGTTCTTTCATGCCAATTTCTCGTGCAGGTCATGCTATCCTTATTTTCCTGGGCAACAAACTGCTCGAGCTAAAAAGAAATTTGTAACAATGAAAATTGTGAATCAAATTGCAATTACCATTTTCAGTCTTCAATAGTTAACTGTGTAGTTGAACAAGAGTTCGGAAAGTGAATGTTTCCAGCACGGACGTCAGGAACACTACGTGAGAAATTGTCAGGAAAATTGATCCCGAGAGAGAGAGAGAGAGGGAGAGAAAATAAGAGATGAGGAGAAAATTTGATATAGCATATTGTCGACGTGACGAGAAAAAGCCCCTCCTAGAATGCTTTTATCCAGCGTTGGATACTCTGCACGAAATCGATAGACTATAAGTATGTTCTGTATACGCGAATATATAGACGCAGGATATCAAATGAAATACTGCTTGAGAATTTTCCTGGATTCTTCTCGCCCTCACAATAAAATGGCAGCCTCTGTATACTTATATCTAGCATTCGAGACACCCTTACGGTCGCTCACCGAAGGGCGCGCCGCTGGTTTTTGCCCTCGAGCAGTAAAAATCGAATTACTGCTGAACGAGCCTCGTATCGTCGTTTTTTCTTCTGATCCCTTTTCTTTCGCTTCTTTTCCCTTTCCTGACTCGAAACTTCTTTTTTTTCATGCTTACTCGATCTCTTATTCCTTCACGGGCTAGCACTTAATTTTTCTTCCCTTATACCCTACCCTCCGGCTGTTTTTCACGTCCGTACTTGGAACCAGAGTTATTAAGGTGAGAGGCTTTAAGTTCATGAGACACGTCAAGAATCCTGATGGTCTTCTCGTTATATCGTTTTCTATACCAGTACACATTGCGGATCTCCCTTCATCCCTCTTCGGGATTATCTTCCTGGATTCCAGTTAGAAAAAGTAAACTTATTTCGTTGCTTCCCTATTATTTTCCCCGTGAATTAAAATTCACTCCTCGGCGGAATGAAGGATCAATGATCATGGCAGGGGATGTTCGTCAAATAGAATTCAGTGCCCAAGAAATCCCTAGGGGATAGATGATGTATTTTTTTCATTCTCTGTGAATTTTCGTATAAAAAATAAAATAAATACATCGATAAATAACAAGACCATGTTTTTCAAATATCTGTAAATCATTTTTGAATAAAAATAAAATGAATCGCATCGATGAAAAATTTTGTAAAGAACGAAAAGGAACCTTTTGAAAACTTCTTTAAAAAATTTCTTATGTACTGCACACCGCGTTTACAGCGAAATGAACAAATTTTTAGACCGGTCTGAATGAAAGAACCGATGAATGAAGAACGGGAAGAAAAGTGACTGGAGAGCGGCGAGAACCGGGCGAAATTGATAATGGATGAGGTAAATCGACCGCATCGAATAAATTCTTGCGTCCCTGCGTAGCCCCACCCTCGACCTCTTCGGTTTCAAGAGCTTGCGGAAAAGATTTCTGAAAATAAGAAAAAGGAAAATTCCGAACTTATTTCGCTCAGCTTGATAAATATCAAATTATTCTTTGCATAATGTTAATGGCTTTCTACCTTCGGAATATTTTCGTCTATCCAACCGTTTTACACTTTAAATTATTAATCAACGCGTAGAGGTAATGACTCTTCGGAGTTGGGGAAACTTGTTGGGTACTGTCTACCGGGCTTTGCAGAAATACTTCATCTTATCCTCGCAGCTTGTCTACTTTTGATACATACATAAATACAGAGCTCGAAAAATGGACACTTATTCGATAAAAAAGTCTTTCGTCGATCCGGAAACTCGTCGTTACGTTTGCTCGCCCCTTAACCTTATAGCTTCTATTTCCAATTAACTAATCTCTCTCTTTTTCCCAGTCTTCGTCGGCAAATTTCCGGACGACGATTTTTTGCTGTCCCGTCTCAAACGCTTTCATGTTTGCAAGTCGAAAGCTCTTGAGCCCTTTTCCCATTTCTCGTTCACTCTCTTGTTTCGACTATCAAGGCAACGCCAGAGTGAATTCAAATTCGAGTAGATTTTTTTCTCCCCTTGAAATATCTGCTTTAAAGCTAAAAAAATATAAATGATATCGTGAAAATCTTTTTCCGTCAGTTCACACTTATCGACATGGAAATCAGGCTATCTCGTAGGCTGATTTTTTATTAATGTAATTATATCCATCATCGATAGTCATCATATTAAATTTCACACCCCTCGTTCTCTCATGATTCTCTTTCTGATCGAACGAATCCGAGCTCTGATACGACTGTATCGCTTGTACAATTTATAAATACCCTGTAGTTTGTTCGCCAGCTTTCGGAATAAATGAACTAATAATCACGCAATACGAGGCGTGTACACTGTACAGGGTGATTCGAATTTCATCATCGAGAATAAAAGAATTTAATTTTATGAGAAATCTTGTATTATGCTACTTTTTTATAGCAAGTATCGCTGACAATTTTCTTCATGACAAGTTCAAGAATGAGTCAATCCTCTCATGCACACTGATCAACTGGTTAATTAACTGGTACTGATTGACTTACTTCACTTTTGTGTGCTTTTTGTTGATTTCTGAAATTCATAACTCTTCATGCAGGGTTCGCTTAAATCAAGAAATGTACTGATACTTCGAAAGTAAAAAAAAAGTCTTTTCGAGATGTTCCTCCTGCTTGAAATCGACCTCTGGAAGGGCCTATAATGGCCGTACTCGAGAGCTGTCAAGTGGTGCGTGTTGATGAAGCTTTCTTTTTTGCTTTCCTCTCTGCACGACGCGTGTGACATTGCCTCTTTTTCCTTCCATTTTTTTCTATTTTTTATTTTTTCTACAAAGCACGCGAACGTGTCTTATGCTAATTTGAAACGGAGGGAGAAAAAATTTACAAAGAGCGTCGCCCCTTTTCGGTGAGACTGCGAATATAGATTTTTCTAAGGGTGATGATAAAACGGGAGCTCGCTCGTATCGCGTTACATATTGTAACGCGACTGGCTACGAGCACTCTCTTTTACGATACGCTAAGGGTCATGAGAGAAAAAGATGAGAGAAGGGAAAACAGATTAGAGAGAAAGGAAAGGGAAGATTATTGAGGGAGAAATGGAAGTAGGGGTAAAAAAGGTATGTTCAGGGATCTCGTAATCGAATAAGCTTGAAATGACTTACTATGAAATTTCGTTTATATCGCGATTGTGAATCTTTAACCCGTATAGTACTTGCATTAAAGCGGGAACGAGAGACTTTTACCTAGTTAAAAGAGGTAACATGACGATTCTAATTTGGCAGAGCGAGCAAATGAAAAATAAAAAAAAATTTCGCATTACTTCGTAATTGGAGAAGTGGGAGGGGGAAAATTTTAACGACCCACCGTTTTTACAGCTACTTCGAAGCCTTTCTTTCTTTTAATAGAAATTTTCACCTCACGTGAAATTGGACGATAAAAAAAAACAGGGTACGAAGTAACTTTATTTCGTTATCTTCGTGTCTCCGTGGACAGAGTTAATTACGTTCTCTTTTTTTTAGTCTGCGGTGTGTCAGAGTGCTTCTAAAGTACAGTAATGTGAGGATAAAAAAAATTTCAGCGACTCGACCCTTTTTTTCGCGTAAACAAATCTAGCTTCGTGAGGAAGAAGAAATGAAGGAAAAGTTCGAGTCTTTTTTGTCTTCTTAACAACGCCAAGTATTTTTATACTTCTTAAAACTATAAACTATAAAATTTCGGATAAAAGTGTAGACTTTGCGCCCGACATCTAAAGTTCACGCGACCCAGAATCCACATGAGAGACATCCGCATCGTCGGCGTTCCGACACTCCTCTTTTTCTGTGGCGCGTTTTCTTTCCCTCTCGCTCCGCTGGGGAACGCACCACTCTCGGAGCCCTCTCTCGTGCCCGATAAACCGTTCAAACGCTTTCCGGACTGCTGAAAGCCTCTTCTCGTACACTTGGGATCGTGTAAAAATAATCGAATGAAAGGGGAGACGAATAAGCGATGCAATGTAGTTCGAAGCGCACTTGGGTGCTTCCGTTACATTTTAATATACATATGGTCATTTCACTGAATATTCGATACAATTTTCGGACGATGCATATGCATTTCCGTTTTTCTATTCAATAACGAATTCCAATTTCCTGAAACATCAAATACCGAGACCGTGATGCATGCTGGTGGTTCAATTTATTCCTATTTTCGTAGGGCCAAACGAACTCTACATCTGTTTGAAGACTTTGAAGGTAAGCCAAATTACGGTCTGATTACGAAGATTATATTTCTAGTCGACGTGGCAACAAACGTTCATTTTTAACAGTACATTTGTGCATACGAATATCCTGAGTTTCATTCTGTATCCTGACCTTAAAGGAGTCAACAAAGTTTCGATGGACACGAAGCTCAAGATACTCATAGACCGTTATCCGAGTAGTTTGGCCTTCCTTTCAGATGTCCCGTGCCGGTATATTCCCCGTTAAATTCCTCCGGTCGGTTCTTGCTCTCTCGCTCTCAATTTCCTCGCAGACGTCTCTTGTTCAAGCGTTATCCGCACACAAGACCATCACCGCACGCTCCGTTTGGGGTTTCGGAAGTGCTCTTACCTCCAATGGCTATGGTGGCCATCTATCTACAGGAAAAGGGGCTCGAAAGCTTGAGAGTAACTTCCGGAAGAGAGATAGAGACGCGTTTTTTACGCATCCTGCGGAAACGTAGAATTCTCGTAAATGTACAGAAAACAACGAGAATAGGCGAATATTCCAGTCGAATTTATGTTTTTCTTCGGCTTGCACAAATACGCGAAGATCCGACTTATACGAGCGGATGAAATTTCATCGCAATAAATCTTCGCAACCGCGCAACTTTGCGGGATAGCATTCGCTGGTGCAACGACCGAAAAATTTCCCGATGTTATTTCCATCCTGGCTTCTCTTCGGAGCGCCCCGTCGAGGAACCAGGTGAGAGGATAACACCAAGGAAGCTCTTATGTATATCGCGTACAGGGAAATTTTCATCATCTTGTAACTCATATCTCGTCGAGCCAATGCCAGAACCATTGCGCGTCAAATCTTTCATCTCGGTACTCACATTTCTCCATCTGCTTTTCCTTCAATGTCCCAGATCGCTGCGTTGCTTCTTATCCATTCTTCCCAGGTGCTGGATCCTCCTCCGGCATTTTCTCAGACCTTTTTCTACCTTGTTTTATTCTTATTACGTTTTACTGGAAAACTCGCGAGTGAGATTTTCTGCCGTGTTTTCCATTCTCAACGTTCTTTCGTCAGGTTCCTTGATAGAGTGGCAGTCCGCGTCGAAAGTCACTATTTTATTACCAACCTGGGAATGCGTGACGTGAACGTTATTCGAGAATGCTTTTTGGTATCGGCAACTACCAAGCATTGACTGAAAATCGCGTAAATCCATTTTTATTTCAACACTACAATGATAATTAATCATCTGAGTGAGTATGTATTTTTTAACAAATCAACTCGTGTTTGAATGTTTTACGTTATCAAGATTTGATGTTGTGGTGATTTAATGCAAACATCCAAATAACAAATAAAACTGAAAATTTCCTTTTCGAAATGACTTTCTTTCAAAAGTCTCGATCCTTCTCTGATGAGGTAAAAATCCAGAAGAAAGGAGGAGAGAGAAGGTCTTGAGAGTCCTATCATCGCCAGTATCCGCCGGAAATAAATCGCCGGAAACGAATAGCTCTAAGGAGTAGCAAACCGGGTACGGAGCATGGAAAAGCCAAGCTCGAGCTCGATTCTGTTGCACTATATTCGAGTCGGTGTATAGTAGGGCCATTCGGCGTGAGGTTTGATAGCGTACAATCGCCCATCGAGGTGTGTCTATCAGTCCTCTCGATACCGCGCACACATACCAACGAGGCTCTCTCCTCGGAGTATCCGTGTTTGTTGTATACACTATCCTATAGCGTAATAACGTTTGTTCTTCATCCTTTACTGCTCCATAAATACGACGAACGCGAAGTATACGAGGGATAATAAATTTATTTGTCGATCGTGGTTGTGATGTTTAAACGTTTATTACCCTTTTCTTCTCTTTCCTGATAAATCTTACCAATTCTTCTCCAGGGAGTTTTGGAGACGCGGCTGGAATCCGGATAAAACTAAAATTTTCGCGTCAGTTGCTTTCTCGCGTACTCTATCGTCGAGATCGATCACGGCCATCACCTGAACCTAAGAGTTAGGTAGAGGAAGTTCTTACAACTCCGTTACAAAGAAAAACAGAGGACCGGAAAAGGACAATGCCAGAAAGCTGAAGAGCATTGTCTCTCACGAGCATTTGTGCGGCATCGACCGTATCTTCGATGACAAGGTAACGTCCGAGACAAAAACGATTCGTTCTTCGACGTTATTCTTACTGAGCGACTCTTACCCTTTTCCGATCTCTTTCGCACCTCCTTCGTCTTTATTTCCTGTCGTTGGGAGTTTTCAAAACGGTCGAAGAGAGTCGGCTGAATAACGTACGAGACCATCCGCGTTACCATTTTCGTTGTCATCCTTTTTCCGTACCTCTCAACACGTCACTTCTGCGTTAAGCTTCAATATCTTTAGATTTTCCGGTACCATCTCCAGAACGCCAAAAACTTTCTTCTCCTTTTCAGCGTCTCAAGAAAACGACCTCGTGTGTGTACGCCAGCGCGATGAACTCTAAAACTTTTATGCGACGGCTGGGACCCTCAGGCATGTGACAGAGGTTATAGGGAATACTTGCTGTACTTTCGGCGCACCTGTACGCCAGGGCTACTTGAAAACAAAAAGTATCGGAACGACCGGAAGCAACGCAGCTGAGCATTGCGACTCGAGCCCTTTACTCTCTCATCGCTCGACATAAAAATTTGCTGCGAGCGTGTCATCGAGAGGCCTTAACTCTTTTTCTCCTCGGCGCTGGAAAAAATAGCTTCTCTTCATTTCCCATTTTTCCTTTGAAAAAAAGCCTAGCATCTGCAAAAATTTAACTGCCCTTCGCCATAAACGCTTCTATCTTTGACGTTCAACGACGCATTATTGGACTTTGCATGATGGAGGATTTTTGTACTCAGCATGTTACACATACGATATTTTTCGTTGTTTATTTTATGCGAAAATGCATCGTGCGGTTGATGTAGCCTCAAACGATATGATGCTTTTGACCAAAAGGTCGTTTGTGACATCGTAATAAATCATGGTCGGACGAACTTCACGTACGCGAATATGTAAACTTGATACTCTTAACCAACAGAATATATTACGCAGCCCCCGGACACTGGACTCTAACCGTACTGTTATTCTCATCACTGGAGTGGCTAGCTCTTCGAAACGTTGAGAACGGATTAAACGGACATTGCGAAGTCGGACTATATTGACTTTGCAAGCGTCGGCATCCCTTGGTATTTGGCGTACTGGTCGTCACCTATACGTGACTTGAAAACATCAAGACCAAATTTGCGTACAATTTTATGAAAGAAATTAGCCATATCTCCGTTCCTGAACCCAGAGGCAGAATCAAATCAGTGAAATTTTCCTTCAGACCTCTTCATTATGAGCTAAAAATATCGTTGCTATCGCGTTGACAGGATTGCGAAAGATTCGAATCTCTTTTATGGAATGTCCGAGTTGGTGTACCGCGAGTCTCTTGTAAAAGTGGAGAGTCAGAGAGATAGCATTCAGACTTGACCAATGCCTGCCCACAAGAGGATGACCATTGTCGACGTTCGGCCTCTTTCACGGCTACCCCGTTATCATCAAACAATGGCGACTGTACGTCCGTGTGTACGCTCCGAACTATATATGAACATTATTGTTCCCAATACGGTCTGTCGTACGTCGCAAGCATGAAAACGAGAGAAAGGGAGGAAAAGGGACAATATGTGTTAATCGCAGGTGTTAGATTTCGATCGAGCTAGTGCGAGCGCTGGATACGTTTCATCGAGATGAAAACAGAATTGTTTGCCGGACAATCGGAGGCGTGTAGAACACTTGAACTCGATTACTGTATACAGAAGCGGAGCTGGCTCGACTTGTGCCAGCTTCGAACAGTTATGGTCGAAAGCGCCTTCCATCAAAACTTTCGACAGCTTTTTTTCATCTCTCTCGAACTTTTTGTTCCAGGTACATTAATCATTGTCAGTTCGGTAACGATCCGTCGAATCGTTATGTTCAATTTTTCGATCCGCTCGCTCCATTTTTCAGGAATTCTGGATGACAATTCCTTGACCTTTCTCTACGATTTCCTTACGAATCCGTTAATCCGACGCGTCCTCACCAGTGGCAATGTTGCCATAGGCAATGTCTTAGCACGCAGCATCCCAGCGTATCTCTCTCAACGCTCTTTTATTCTCTCCCTGATAGCCGAATTGCGGCTCGCCCGCTCGCGTCTGAGTAGAACGGCATTTCAACGTTCATGTGTTTCCTACGCCGACTCCGCGCGAGCGACCGCCGAGACTCGCAGGAGGGATCCGCCCACCCTGGAGCGCTGGCCGCGCGCGAACCTACTACAACTACTAACCCCTGCGCGCTACCGGCATTCCGTAGCTGGATTTTACGGTACTCGTATCGCCCGCGCGGTTCCCGCTTCGCGAGAGCGCCTAGGAACTAACTTTTATCCGGCTTGCCATGTAATCGGAATATTAACTAAAGACAAAGGTCATGTTGTTCTCCATCCAATTTTTACGCTATGCTTTTTTTTTCTCCTCGTTCCTGTCGTGAAATTATTATCGTGATTCTTCGATCGATCTCGAGATCGTCGAACTTTGGTGCTTGAGTGTGTCAAATTAATGTTCTTATTTTGAGTGACAGTGGTGACAATTCTGCGAGACTTCTCAAGACTTCTCCGATGATTTTTTCATTTTTAAAAGTTTTCCGAGCATGGATCGTTCGTGATAGACATCTACGTTTGTGTGCGTAAATTGTGTTGACGAGTGATCGGAATATTTTGAGGATTTACTACGTTCTTTCAAATACGATACAAGATAAGAAAAAGTTTCCATTGTTCAGTTAAATATGCGCGCGAAAATAATGTCCTCCGAAATTTCACCGTGGCTCGTGACTACGAGAGTAATCAGTGAAGGTGCGAGTTCCCAGAAAAACACGAGTGACGTTTCCGTCGATCCAAGTGATACGACCAGATTGACGACGTATCGCTTCGTGGATAATGGCCAACGTAAATTTTCCAGTGCTACAAAAATTACAATCACCCCAAAGATATTGATAAAGGTGTTGCTGAAACGTATTTCCATTCTCGTTAAATATTTCGCGTGCTTTTGTCTTGTCGCCTGCGCTGGATTTCCTGTTTCCGCGGTGTCCAGTCCAAAAGGTGAGTCAAGGAAAATCCTAAAATTTGTTTTCCGTCAAGTTGCAAATACCCTCCAACAATAGTTTGGACTCTGTTTTATGAGGACCAAAAGGATCAACTGATTTCATCAATCAGCTATCAGTGCATACATTAATTATGACGGGAAAAATTGATTGGAAACTGTCACACCTTTTTTCCAATACAACCATCGATCAATGTTCGTAGTGACGATCAAGTGGAACAAATTCCTGTGATATTTGTCGAAAGGAGAAAGAATCGAAAGTGCCCTTTGGTTGTTTGTGTTTGTAAAAAACGAAGCCGGATACTCGGATCGTGATTGAACTTGCCATCAAAGTTACGCTCTAACTTTTGCCTTCCCTATGGAGAAAGTTTTCTAGGATCGTGGGAACAAATATTTCCGTCTGTACACTCATGGATAAATTTCAATCTCGGAAATCTTGCAATAGCATCATTAACGTAGTTCTAATTTGATTTAAAACGTGTAGAATTTCATCCAGATTACATCACCACTGTAAAGGCGACAGAAAACAATTTATTCCGACACTTGAGCTTACAATTTGAAAAGTTTTTACCAGAATAAAAATAAAATTGTATTCGCAAAAACCGCAGAACTTTTTTCACTCGATTATCTCAGTTTCAACTTTAAATCTCACTGAATTGCGCATTTCTCGAATCTCCTTACTCGAGCAGATTTATAGTCTCTTGTTTATCCGATCTTGCTCTATTCGCCGAGCGCGAGGAATGAGAAAGTAACCGCGAAAGTTAACTTTGACCGTACATATACCGCTCGGCTCTTCCATTCACATTCGTTTGTATATAAACGAACGAGCGTGTGAAAAGTGCATGAATAAAACAACATGGTTTCAAGAATCGTGGCCCTCGAGAAGGGTCCTTATTCTCTCGAAGCGGATGATTTCATTCCCGAACGGTTTCGGGCCGTAGTTAAATTTTCTACGTAAGCGGGTCTCCGAAGAAGAATTCTCGCGAACTTACCGCGCACTTCCGAGGCGTAGCGAAGAGGGATTTAGGGATTGTCTTCGCAAATTTCCGTGCAGTTTCTTTCTCTTGTCCTCCACCTCTCTTTCCCTCCCTATATTGCCGTTCTCGTTTCAGAGTTGACAGTTTACATTGCTCCCATGAATACATACTCCGGATCCATATATATTCTCCCCCCTCCCCCGCTCCATCCCCTAGTCTTTGTAGCTACGCCACGGAGTCACGGGATTACGTGACTCTTCTGGGAATCTCTACACGCTCGGTTCTCCCATCGAATCTCCCCGATATGAGTGTCCTCGTGTATTCGTGTGTGCGCTCCAACGTAGCGCGACTTTGCTCTCGGGACGTTCGATGCCAGCATTCATGAACGATTGGTATTCATCGGACTGCTGCAAGCCCCATCGGGAGAGAGGTTTACCCCTATTTCTAACACCGCCACGGTGTCGGACGGATTTAACTGACGTTTCTCCCCATCTCTCTTCTTTTTCCTCTTTTCTTCCTTCCGTTCGCGCGAGGGAAACACTTGCGCAATTTTATTCCGTGTACCGTCATAGATTTTAATACTTCAAGTATTACATGATGCGAGGGGATGAGAAATGTATGCATTCCGGGTGAAAGAAAATGTGTAGCGAATACGCGACATGTTGGAAAACTCGCCTTACTTTTCCTTTTTCTTTCCGACGCACACACACACGCGAGGCATGCATATGCGCTCTTTTGATGCCACCGAGAATTCCAAAGTGGATGACATGCAATTTGTTCGCGATTTGCTCTCGTTTCTCAGGCTGCGATGCATTTTTCTGTGTCGATTTCTCATCGCGCTTCCTCTTGGTATGCTCAAACTTTGGCAAGTTCGCTCGTCGATGGAGTAAAAAGGGCGAATATATTTCGTATGTGCGGTTAAGTCATACATGAGGTTGAAAATGTAGAAAATGAATGATGTAACTTTTTTTTCGAGACGAATCACTTGAACCGACAACTCGCGTATTTTCCTTTCCAGATTTCCCTCTCCGGTGAATGCTTTTCGACGATTATAATCAGAAGGTTTGACGAGCGATTGTGAGTTTTGCTGAGTTGGAGTATGCTCTTGAAAGTATATTCGCGATTATACGCACAGTTGTGTGTGAAACATATACGAGTAAATCCGACTTTCTGGAGCATTTAAAATTCCCTTCTCCTCTCTTACTCTTCGATTATCGATTAAACTAAGAATCATTTGCATTAAAATAACAAGTTTTTTTCCCGCAAAAGTTGCTGGAAATGGAGTCTATGTTTAAATTTTTTACGATGAGAGAGCAAGAGTTGAAGTTTGCTGAAAAGCTGTATGGAAGCTTTTTCTTCCCTTGCCTCCGGCTTTTCTCCGGTAGATTGACGAAAAACGACAAAAGGGAAAAAATGCGAGAATGAAAAACAAATAATGAAAAAAAGTCTGAAATTTCGTCGATATTCGATGTGCCCGTCTCGCTGATAGGTGCAGGCACTGTAACGAGTGACGGGGATCTCGTTTCGCCAGTCACGACATTCGCTTGTACCGAACGGTTTTTTTCCTGTTCTCGCTTTTATTTGTATTCCCTTTCTTTTTTTTCATATCTCTCGATATGGATGCACGGGACGAGTCGGGAGCTGGAGATAGACACTCGAGCTTGTATCTGTACGGGATATGAGAAATTATATAACTGTTCGTCTATACGCTCTGGGTACGTGTACGTGATCCGAACAAAACGGGATGCGCGCAGCACGATTTTCAGCTATCGGCAAGCTCTTGGCTCTGGGACTATCTCTTTCGCTTTTCTAGTTTGATATATCGAGGAACGTCGAAAAGCTGCGGAATCTGTGTGTATCGTCGTGACGAGCGTTTTTTGGATCTCCATCGACTGTTGGAAAACAAAAGGCGCCCATTCTGATCACTTTCCTTGTTAAATTATCGAGCCTTTACGCCTATCCATCGACCAGTCGGCCATCTATTCAGAGTTCGGAAAAAAGTGACGAAACTAAAAAATTCGATAGAGGGCTGTCGAAAATAAAAACGCGAATTTTCGGACCAGACCCGTTGTGAGACTCTTCACACGTCCGAGTGAAAACTCCGGTCTCTGTCTCGCGATTGTTGATGTCGAATTAATTGGAAGTCGAGCAACACCGACGTCGGTATCACTGGTCCACGTCAAGTCAACCTCGAGAGGGCGCAAATCTCTGACAAGTGGCCGAGCAGACTCCACTATCACGAATATCCATCGCTTTACTTTTTTGTACATTCGAACTACCAATCGTATTCGATTTACCAAAAAAATCAAAACCTCTTCAACGATTCTCAGAAACAAAATGAATAATTGAAAAATCATAAGGAATTAAAATCTTATAACTGTGATAGAAAATTGACTTTTGCAGCAAATCGAAAAACGCATGTGTATATATTTTGGCTATGGAGCTAAGCAAAATATGTGGACTATTTCTTCGAAAAGGAAATTTCCAGGTACGGAAAATGAGAGAAGCTCTCAAGGTTTTTTGTCTTTTATTCTCTGATCCCGTGGTTTTTATCCGTCAAAATTGTGCTCTTACTTTTTCTTCTCGGTGCGACACGATGTTTTATTTATGTGGTGATTTAAATATAAATGGCGCTGAAAATACAAGATTTTGAAAACAGTGCAATGAAAGAACAAGGAAGAAGAAAGACATTTGATTTTTTGTTTTGATCTTTCTTGCGGGGGCTTCCGTATCCATATCAAGCCCTTCACGTCACGACGCAACTTTCTCTCGGAGGATGACACGGTGATGGGCAGATATAGCAAAGTGCACATTCTCCTCGTATCTTTCTTCGTTCGTCCGTGATAATTTCCTCAAGCTGAGTAACTTTTCCAATTCCGGAAGAAAATGAGGCTGCCGGAAGATCCGACGATATAAATCATTATACGTATACATTCGCTTCTAAGTACAACCTTCACACCGTGAACGCTCTTTAACCCCGAGAAATTTGTCGTCGAGCTAAAAACGATTATCCGAGCGCCGGATAAACGCGGAATCTCAAAGACTTCTCTTATCATTCCTTATCCCGAGAAATTTGAAGAAAACTTTTTCCTGCTTCATTCGAGAAAATTTTTCTTTATTGATGAGCGAGATGGTTTGTATGTATATAGATTTGAGTTTGTCGCCAACGTTTATAATTTAGAGAGAACAGAGAGATTCCAGCTTTGGCATTCCTTTAATCCGTCTGCGATTTCGGTCTTTGCCTTTCATGTCTATCAATAGCGTAGTCGGATTAGCGAGACGTGAATAATCTATATCTAAATCGTTTGACCGTCGAACCAATTGGGAGCGCCGGACCAGACAGCTGCCTTGACTACTGAGGAAATCCCTCGTCAGGATTACATCTCGTCTCGCAATTCTCTCGAGCGATTGCTGTTAGAGCTCGCCTGGGGTCCCGTTTGTGAGGTAACTTTGCGATCATCGACGTGCCAGGCGCTCTTAAATCTCGATAAAGACGGGGAGAAGTGCGTGAGTCAAAAAGGAAATTCTCTATTGCAATCCCGTCAGAAGCACTGTGCGGTTGACAAAGAAATGATGTAAGAACGGAAAAGCCCGGAATATTAAAAGACAAAAGTAATCAAATGTTTGATCACTGACTCAGTGATTCAACCCATCGTTGTCATTTTTCACTGGTCAAACATGTTTGTCACACATCATAGGTGAAATTGGCCCAGTCCATTTTTTCAAACTGTTGATACACAAAATTTTTCAATTGGATGACAATAAAAAAAATTCATGGTCGTACTTGAACTATCGTGTAATGTATGCAATAAGGTGTTTTGCCAGCAATTAAATAGCGGTATGTAACAATAATGGTTGAATAAATACAATTTTAAAAAATAATAAAATGAATGTAGTTTAAAAAACTAAAAAACGCGGTTTATATACCGTACTTAAAATGATAAAATAATTTGACAATTAATTTTTATTTGTTACTGAATATTTATTTTACAGTCGCTAATATTTTAACTTGATTGTAGACTAAATGCAACCATATATTTCTTATTCAATATGTGATGCACGATGAGTAGGATTTATTAGTGAACTCGTCACTGTGTCCATATGTCCAGTGACTAATTCAAAAATCGGGAAGCGCTTTGTCCGAATGATTTTAAAGTTCTCAAATCCACACAACTGGAAACCGCTCCATGCTTGTTTACTTTTGACTTTGGAAATTTCCAAGTTTTTTTATAGATTTAATCCTTTTTATTTCTATAATATTTGTGTCGAGCCCGAGCACGAGTAGGAACGATGTAGGAAGGGTCATAACCGAGTCGAGGCCTGTTCGTCACGTGCGTCAGGGCCCAAGCGGTCGACGTTGTACCCTCGGCTGTGACTTTCATTTCTATTCTCCATGTCTTCCTCTTTTTATTTGGAGGCTTTCTTTCGAGTTAGCATTAACGCACTCGCTCTTTTTTGGGAAACTTCAAATAGTAAACTTTTTCAGAATATTCTTTTGAGTCATTTTAAGGACGTGAAGAGGGCGACGGTGCATACTCCCACCAGTTAACCACCATCTTACTACCCTCTTTAACCTCTCTGAAGAGGGGATCGATTTGGGAAAATTTTAATAAAATGAACAAGATTCGATGAGGTCGCGAAAGCGTAAACACCGTCGTCCTCTTTGCGCGGAGACAGAGTCTCTCCGGTATTAAATTATATCAAATTTGACACCGGGAACAGAGTCTTCCCTACGTATGTAAAAATTGTAATTCGTAAATCAATCCATTCCATTCTTTTTTTTCTTTGTTGTTAATAAATTACGATTAAGTTTGCATAAACACCACATTCAATCATTCATTTGATCTTCCCGCGAAGCGAAAAATAAGAATTGTTCTTCAACCTACTCCTCGGTAAAAGGAAGAGTAGGATTTTCTCGCATCTATATCTTCAGATAGGGCGAAATACCATATATAGCAAAAAATAATGGATAAACTTTAACCCAGAAGTGGATCATTATAACCTTACGTAAAGAAAAAGAGTTTACATTGATTCTATTATGATTGCTTTGAAACAAATGCATTGGATCGAAAATCTTGTCTACTGGGGCCTCGCTAAAAGCAGGAAATTTGGATAAGTTCTTTTTGAATCTGCGGATAGACTAAAACGAAAAGTGAAGAACTGCATGCACGAGGAGGCAATTACATTAGTTGAAAAGTGCTCGCTCTACGATGAATATAAGTCACGGACATACGGAATGCGAACTGTTGATTTATGCAAAGAGAGAATAAATTTACGTTTCAGGTGAAGTGGTTTAGAAGGAGAGCTGAGCGAATGTCATGTGACCTGGCTAATGTCAAAGAAAGCTATCCTATTCGAAATGTAAACTGAATCAAATGACGCACAAGTAAAAGTTTTTGCAAATCTTCTTTATTCTCACAATATTTTTTAACCATTTACACGTTTTTTCTAAAAATGGTCGTAATAATGCAATAGTACTTGTAAATGGAGAGGTAAAACTCTTGACTTTGAAATATATGCATGGATGTGGGAAATGCATCGGGTTTGTTTTTCGTGACCGCAACGATGCAGTGAACTGAGGACAAACAGAGACAATACCGGGGAGTAAATGCATTTAGCCTGTTATATCTGTACGCAGGAGAGGTGTTAACGGTGTACGTATCCAAGCAAAAGAGAAACAACGAGGCCGCCGGAGCGAAATGAAAAGGAAGAGGGAATTCGAAACGCGCTTGTGGCATGTTCACTGCCTCGATTTGCCACCCTTCGAACATCTCTCTGAGTGGGGTGCGCCTGATGACACCCTCGAATCGGGTTTTCCAATCGGTATTGAATAACACAGCTGATTAACCACCAACTATGAACAACGGACATTTATTCCAGCTTATTAATACGAAATAAATTTAAATTTTACCATAAAATTATAAAAATTAAATGAAGCTCTGGAAATTGAGTCTTCCCTTGAATCTATCAAATTGAGGAAATTCGTGAAGCTCTTGTTGACAGTTTAGAGAATTCGGGCTCTTCCTTATATGAATATCTAAATAGAGTCACAACACGTGAAATATACATATTTAGTTTGGTTCTGGCGTGTCGATGCTCGAGTGAAGAGGTTCGCATATATGCAAATCCAGTCGGAGGGGCACCCGCATCGACGGCACGTCGAAATTGCGATGGAGCATGTGCATGTGGGAACGCGACTGGTACGAGAGTGTTGAACCAGCCTTCTATTGCACATACCCTGCCAATTCCGCGGTCAAATTCGACGGAGGATGAAGCCAACCTGACGAGACTCTGCGTTTATCCTCGGCACACACGTCGCGAGTTTCATCCTTCTCCCTCGGGCCTCTTCTCTGTCATATCTCTCGCATACGCCAGCGGAACGAGCCAATTCTGCAAAATTTACTATTCCAATCACCCACACTACCTTTAACACCGCCGTTCTTCGATATCCTTCACCACCTTCACATTCGTCGCTTTTCGAGTGTAAATTCATGTCGAGGGGAACTTTAAATCTAAAATCAGTCATCTTCTCGACTAATAGAAAATGTTTCAACTGAAGAAAATTTTCCACCGATCAATTCCTCGTTCTTCCATTTTGTCACTTTTTCTTCTCGATCCTTTATCCGATTGAAATGTGACCCTTTTCTCCTTCTCCCTCTTACACCTCGTCGCGCATCGTTATTCCGAATTAGCCATTCCGTGGCTCGTTTGGACTCTCGTAAATTATTGAAGCAACGACATTCGCATTCTCGATATATATACCACAATGTGGATCCCATCTTACTGGACCGTCGTTTCATACACGACGATTCAAGAGAAACGGCGATAAATATAAAGATATATAGCTCGAGATTTATATTCCGGATGGCCGCTCGCGAAACGCATCCTGGATGATTCACTGACGAGTCGTAAACCTTTCACTCCCGATTGCAACCAGAAATAAGAGGGAATTACTTGGCCACCGAGCTTTCCTCTCTCTTCTATCGCGAACAAATATACTCGTACGTCCTATGTACATATAAATTCTTTTATGTGCATGCAGATCTTGTACGAATTTGGGAACAAATTTTAGTTCGGGGTTAAGATGTAGAAGTGAGATTACCCCGGAATACGATCGAATAAAGGATCCTGGAAGAACTTGTCGATAAGTCCCGATTTTTCTCGAAGCCGTACGTATAGTTTCACATGTATCGAAGTACGTGCGAGTGCACGGAGAAACGTCCAAAAGTTACGAGAACTTGTGTACGTGGTTACCATAATTCTGTTCACAGCACAAAGTCGTGCTTTACTTTTCTTTTTTTGTCTTTTCCTTTTTTTCTGTCGACTGAACGAGAAGGGCCGTCATGGGAGGCGAGCTCTATCACTCTCGCAGGAGATATCTAGAAAAAGCTCGAAGGACGGAACAACGAGCGTGAACCACACGAAGGAGGAAAGACGGCGCGAGCAAAGTCACTCAAGTGGAGAAAAGAGCGTCCGCGGGTCAGATACGAAGGCCTGGAAAGACTGTAAGGACGACTCGCGAGGGAATATCCCAGGGAGAACGTGAACGTGCATTGAGGATTGAGTGGTGAATGGAAGACGTAGATACGAGTTCACGAACCGGAAAACCAAGGAACATTTTCTCGACCACCTTCGCCGATTTCTATGTTTTACGTTTTTTTCCCTTGCTTTATCTCTTCTATCATTTCTTTAGCTTTTTTCCATTGGTGATTACCATTCCTCGATTGTTAGTTAAAAAACATTTTATTGCTTCTGTCGTTTATGATTTTACGAATTGATCGATTGTCTTCCAGTAGTAAGAGATGATTTTGGTCAGCCGTGTAACAAATAAATTGCTGATTTGGAGGCACTGTTCGTGAAGCAAGCTTACAAGGACAGAGGAGGCGTTTTCTCTTTTCACCATTCGTTAACAGTTAGCGGTGGGTCAAAGAAAAAAGAAGCAAGGCCGTATAATTAGAGAAGAACTGACAGGCTGGTGAACGGTGATTAAATGTTACAATCGACGTGCTTTCGGAACAATGCTCTCAGGCGTGGATCGAAGAGAAGAGAGAAAGAAACAAAGAGGAGGGAAAAAAATGAAGAAGCCAACAAAAAGATAAAAGGTCAAAAGCAACGAATGCTCCGTGGGTCCGGTTAGTCACGAATACAGCGCTTTTCACGGACAAAAGGAAAAAAAACGTTGGAAAGCTCCCGCAGGATTTGCCAAATTGGTGCTGCGTGGCTATGTCGCTCCACTCTTTTTACCTTCTCCGTTGCTTCGCTCTTTTTTTTTATCTCAAACACGCCTACGCTTTAACAATATCATCAACGTGTTTTTTTCTTCACTCAGGGTCGCTCTCTCGTTTATATCCAAGTGTATCTTCACGTACGTTAATCCAGAGTCCGTCAGATCCGATGAGACCGCCCTTTTTTTGTCCGCGCCAGTTCTTGAGAAACAAGACGCGGGGATTTGCGCCTACAATGGCCAGAAAAGGACTCCGTCTGCGTATGATGGCGTGAAGAATACCATAGGACTTGTGTGAAAACGAAGAAGGGATGAGGACGGGGCGGGAGAAGGAGTGGTCCCGCTTGGATATGGCAGGCAAACGGATGGCACTTATTCTTTCTTACGCTCCAGACACAACGATTTCTCTTCATTGTCCGCGGGCGACACACATTATTTTCCTGCACTTTATCACCATTTCCAACATTGCCCGCCGGGGGCCAGCCTGACGCGATGTCCACTCACTTTTCTATCTTTGTATACAGACACGTGCACGGATAACAAACGCCAGCTTTCTCTCCTCTTTCTCTCTCTTTACTCTCATTTTCTTCTCGTTGTCTCGCATCTTTCGCATCTCTGTCACGTGTCCAACTCCCCGGTCGCCCAATGTAATCGCGCTTTCTTCATATCCGCTTTGAGATCCCTAGCTTTATCTCTAATCCCATCCTCTCTTCCCGTTCACGTATATATCTCCTTTGTCTCTCGATGCCTTCCGTGCCACGCCCAACTCGTCCACAATATACGTTCCTATGGCAGCTTGTATCTCGCCGCTTTCGAGTATTAAGCTCTTACGCCCTTCCCCTTTACCTTTATTCAGTGATAATAATACATAGTTTGTAATTCGCAAACTTCACGCGTTTTCTCGAAAAGCAATTGTCTGAAGCTCTCTAACGGTTACAACCGCCGGGTACGTGCGGACAAAAAGCTTTGAAGCGTGAATATTATTCCCGGAGATGTGTACACGCGCCCTGAACAACGGATACACATCATACGGGAGTGCGAATTCCCGGTGCACGTGCCCACACACCCGTCGATTTGTATTCAACGAAACATCAATTGTTGAAATATTCACGTATCGAGGACACGACTTTTCCACAGTCGCACCGCAAGCAGATGCAAAAA
Organism: Cremastinae sp. B BG-2022a; assembly: GCA_030522605.1. NCBI lineage: Eukaryota > Metazoa > Arthropoda > Insecta > Hymenoptera > Ichneumonidae > Cremastinae sp. B BG-2022a. Next base: position 92,720 of record JAPYYX010000375.1, on the reverse strand, counting down.
CTTTACTCATATACGAATTTCAAACGTCACTCGACCTAGATTCGCGAAATTGTGTGCTTTTTAATCACAAAATTAGAACTCCAAGAAACTGTGTTCAATAGTCGCATTAATTCAATTGTCAGGATATCCTGCAATCATGAGTATACATTAAGCAACTTCAAGTATCACGGATCGTGTTGAGCGGATAAAAGCTTCTTGCTTCCGGACAATTTAACGGTGAGAACAGACTCGGCTCATCCCCTGTATATCCACTGTAGGACAGCAGAGATATGAAGGTAGAGAGAGAAAGAGGATTGTGATGTCTACGCGTGTCGACGCTAATGGCCGAGAAGATAAGGGTTGACGCGACTGTTACCCGGTAATTGGGTTATGTGGTGTAATACTAATAGCGATAATGATCATTTCTGCGGAAGAGGGGTTCGCGAGGGCCGCATGACTGCGTCAAAGGGAGATAATGTACGGGGACAGTATTCGAGCTGTTGTACATGCCTCGAGTAGCGTAGCTGTAACTTCGCCGTCGCTGTATCCTCCAGAATGTTATCCGCAACTCCTCGGCAACCCTCTTGAGAAGGGAGACAGCCAAGAGGGTGTCATCATCGCGGTAGCGAGGGCGGATACATTTTCTCTGTTGACCCTTGAACCCAGCCGTAACGCAACGTCAAGTGTCCGACTGTTATCATCGTTGGTGCCCTTTTGTACCCTCCTTCGCTATGTATATCATGTGTCCTCTCCATGAACTCTTCGAACTTTGAGCATATATACACACCCGATAGACATGAATTTCGAATCGAGGCGATTTTGAAGCTTGGAAGAAAAATACATTAACATGAGATTCAATTTAGTCTTATTGATTTCACTGATTCCAATTGTTGAATGTGCGAATATCTTGACATCCAAAGAGTGAAACTTTATGCTTGAATAATCCGAAAGTCGATGATTTAATTTGCTTTTACTATTTAAGCGCTTGATGTCCGCATATTTCAACCTAAACGGTGAGTACGTGCGCAAAAAGAATTTACATGTATGTATGTACACGGATTCATGTGTACGTATTTTTGACAGCGCGGAAATATCATAATTTATTATCAAAAAATTCGATTGATGAAAATATGTATGTCCTTCCGAACTTCGCTCTCACATAGAGATCACTCGCTCCTCTCTGTGTTTTCCCCTCTTTAGTATCAGAATAATTGGTTCGATAGCTCGTTAGCGAGCATACGCGTTTTGCAGGCTTATATATGCGGAGCTATCTATCTGCGGAATTCTCGGGGTACAGAGAGAACGGGAAGGTGGAACGTGTCCCGGGAAGAGTGAGAGAGATTGACTCTTGTTTCTCTCTTGTTATATTCGCCCAATGCCTACCGCTTGGATGATAATCCTAACGATTTAAATCCCACCTCTCGCTCTAACTCTCTCGGCTTGAACTGACACAAATAAAATTAACGTGTTGTGATTCGAGTGTTTTCATTGAAAGATCAACGACCAAAGTGCGAAGAGAATTCGCATCAACGAATTCATAAGCCGCTGTTGAACATTAACATAAAAGGTTTAACCGGTAATCGCAAAGCCTGAAAGGTTAATCAAAATTTGCACTTTCAATCAATGATCGTTAAAAGCTATCCTGTTACTCAATATCTGAAAATATCATTGAAATGTATCCGCAGGTTAATGTTGATTCTAGCCAAAGGAATAATTAAGGTTTAATGAAAGTCTCTCGTAGATTTGTACCTCTTCCTTTTTTTCATTTTGGGCTCAAAAGTGAACGAGCAACGAAATAAGAAAGGAGGAAAATTCGCGCGTGGGTATGTATTAACTTTTATGTACGCGTTTCAGATGATCTTTTGGTATAAGATATCAAGCGACTTTTCATAACTTTATATGGAGCGATAAAAGTCAGAAAGACGCGCACGCGTGTGCGGAAAGCTGGGAATGGAGATCCCATAAAATACAGAGATATACGTCAAAACGTCGCGACATAGGAGTGGGGGAAGAAGGATTTTCGCTCGCGCACACATCGCGTTCTTTGATCACTAGCACGTTTTTAATTACAGATCTGAGAGTTTTCCCAACGGTCCATTACGGACACAACGGTCCGACTCTTGCCTCTCCCTCGTTCTTTCGCAAACACGCATACAAGCGGACACGTACGGGGTGAAATTCCAACGCCTGCCGGCTCGTCTTTATATACCGTCGGAGCTTATTCTCGTCTCCGGGGATATGACACGTTTGCGAGCAAGAAACGTGCACGCATTCTACCACCTTTATAAATCCAGCTTGTGTCAACTCTCTCTTCTCTCTTTCTCTATTTCACTCCTCCATATCCTTTCGCTATTGCTTCCATTGAGTAGTTTTATCACGTCGAAACTCACCGACGCACCAACACGCAGCGTTAACAATGTATCCCCGCATTATGTCGTCATATGCGCCCGCCCCCAGTCGTACGGGAAACTTTTATGGCCGACGTAAGAACTCAACATCAGCGTAATATCAACTTGACGATGTTTATGCAGAGCTAAGAAAGTTTCGAATTAATTGAACGACATGAATATAGCGAAGAACTTTGAAAACGGATTCAGGAAAATAGTAAACTTCGCGAGCCGGTTAAATAAATTTACGTGATACAGCGGTAAGGCTCTTTTTGACGAAATTTCAAAGGGATCTTTCAAAAGGCGATCTCTGACGAGTTGAGCGCTTTTGCAATTTGTCACGAGGGGTCTCAATTCCGAACAGTATTTAGAAAAAAAATAACACGAGCTGTAATTTTTTTATTTTCTCGTCACGGAAGCGTATCGGGGCCTCGAATGGAAAGTTGCACGTCGCTGAAATCGCACAGGATTCGTGTGCGAAATGCATGGGAGGAAAAGAGTCAGAGAAGAAAGAGGGATCGTGGGAAAATGGGGAAAGAGAGAAAGAAAGGAATGAAAAATGGAGTGAGAGTAGTCGAGTAGTCGCTGCATGTCGCTGGGTGTCCCGGGATTCTGTAGAAGAGAATAGATAACGCTAAGTGCATTAGGTTGCTACACTGGCTTCGTGCTAGCACAATGACCAGGTTCAATGTTCTCCCTCCTTTCGCTCAATCTGCCTCCCCGCCTGTTTCTCTTCCGTCCTTCATCCGTTCTCTCTTTCCACTTTTACATTCGTCCTTTCTGACTCTCTCAGCTTTTTTCCCTCCGGATCCGTCGCCATCCGTTCACCAGACATATGCACGAAAATGCACATTCTATTGAGCAATATATTTCGTAACATGGATCGTTACTTACCTACCAACCCAGGCTTTTCTTCACATTTGAAAATTCATGAATATACACAGCGTCATCTTCTTTCTCACGTACTTTCGTGGCTCAGGATTTTTCTAGAGACGGAAAAAAATCAATTAACGAATCGAGGACGGACGGTAGAATTACGCAAGCTTTTAGAGGCTAATTTTAATTGTCTATATTCTGGGGCAGGATGCTCGAGTAATTATCATTAATTTTATCATGCTCTCTCCCTCTTTTACTCCCCTTTAATGGTAAAATCATGGAAACATTATTATCAATATAATCTTTCTCAGTGTTAGTACGAAATTGAAAACGCTTTATTTTTCCTTTCTACGCGAGATAATTGGGAATAACCTTCGGGATAGGGGCCATTCGAGACTTTTGTTACATTTCCGGAGAGGGGAAAATTGTCCTGGAAACAAAATGGCTCGGTGCAGCTGTGACACTTTCGGTCTTGAGGTCGTACTGATCGAGTTTTCATTTTATTCCCCCAAATTTCCTGGCTTACTTTTCTTCTACCTTTCCTCTACGAAATTGTTCTCGGTTCGTGCTTCCTTTAATTAGGAAAAGTTTATCAACTGTTGCTCAAGACAAAAAAACCGTGTAAAAACGGTTTCTCCTTTCTTTCTTGCGAAAAAATGCAGTTATATATAATAGATAGTTTCTATTTAGTCCGTTTAATTGTAGAAAACATCGTGACCGAATTTATTACAATGCACGAATTTACGCAAAGATTGAATTTTATGATTACAATAATTTTCAAATTTTGATTATACTCTCATCACCGTAACGAAGCATGCGTTAATTCGATTTCGAATAAATTCGCTGATTTATTTATCAACGTCAGAGAGAGTCTACGTAGCGATGATAATGGGAGATGGAAAGCGAGGTTGCCACGATAATTGATACAAAGTATCTGCGGAAATGAGTTTTGCGGGTATTGAAAATCATGCGGAAAGGAGCTGGTGTAAAAACGTTTTGAAAGTTATGAAAGTACACGGTAAGAACGAGGTTGTAACCTCGGCGGAAAATCACTGTAATTCGCTTTCTCTCTCTCTCTCTCTCTCTCGCTCTTCCGCACCCGCGGCGTGGTACGTTAAGTATTTTTCTCACACGGCAGGACGTCCGTCGGCTGTCTGGAACAAGGTATATTTGAAGGAAGTTGAGAACGGGGGAATCCGGGATAAAGAACACGGTGCGCTGTTAGAGCAAAAGGGAGAAAGAGAGAGAGAGAGAGAGAGACGTCTGACCTTTTCTTGGCACCTTTTCTGTAACGTTGTGCGGGCCCTCTGCGGGTATTCGCGTTTCAGCGACGTATGAAAACCCATCAACCCTCCGGACGGGCCAATTTAAGTACAAAAGCCGTTTTCACGATGTATAGTCTCTTGGTGCGCTTGCACGTTTCCACTGGATAACGGAGCGCTTATACGCTACTCCAAAGGACGTTGAGAAAGAGAAGAGAAAAGAAACATGGAAAAAGGTCGCGTGATCAAAGTTTTCATCCTGTATATCATCCTGAGCTTTAATGACAGCTACGTACTTTGTGAAGTGCAATTATTCTTGAAAATTGCATCGTCGAATTTCTTCATAATTCAGAAATTGATTTTGTAACGTTCTCTACTTACGTATTCTTTCATAACTACTTTTTAATGAAATATTTAATGAATTTTATGAAATTTAAGATCTCTTTTCTTTGGATATAAACTTCATCGATACTGAGAATTCACCGGAGTTTTACGCATTGTCGTCCTGCCAGAAAAAAGAGGCAGAGCGATATCTCTTCGCCTCTTGGGTAAACTTTCCCCTGCTCCCTCTTTCTGTCTCTCGTCGCTCATCCCTTTTCAGTCTGTTAAATTCCAAAATATCCCATGGGAAATTCATCTTGCAACGTGTCTGTGCTGCCGGAAGCTCAAGAGCGCTTATTTCGAAACGACTAGCGACGGTTTTCGAGGTGGCGACACACCGATTCGGTTCTCTGCATCTTAAACATACGTGCACGTGCGCATCCGATGCGAAAATGATGTAGAACTGAAGACTGATGACTTTTGAGAGCGAGAAAAGAGAATTTTTTTAAAAGTGAAATTTCTAATACAGTGGAGTTCGAAGACGGTGTATTATACAGACTTTTCGTAGGTTAAAAAATTCTAATAATCAAAAACTTTTGTTATTTTAAAACTTTGAAAAACTAATGAAATTCAGAGAACGACAGTTCAAAAGTCTAGATTTGTCAAAGTATTCAAAGTATCAATGCAGAAGTTAAATAATATCCGTGCTATCAACGTAGAAACGAAATCATGTTTTTTACAACGTTGTAAATGAAACTCGCCCCAGAAATGAAAACCAGAAAATTTCTTTAAAAACAAAGTTCATCAATGGAAAAACTCTTGTGGACAGATTTAACGACTTCCACGTCCAAACTCGTTTGCGAGACAATGGAATTCTTGTCTAATGCAGCTGATTCAATTGGCACGATTGCAGGTCTAATTTTTTCTTCTTTGCAAGCTCCGGACATTCCTTTCATTAACTCGCTCGCCGTTGCCATTTGTCTGTACACTTATTTGTTTTCGCTTATTTTCTCTCAGTTTTACTTATTTCCTCGCCTCAGGTTTCTCCATTCGTGCCTCCATTGTTTCGACAATGGAATACGCCGCGGATAAAATATAAAACAGTTGCTACCACTCTGGGATAATGGAGCCGAGCCGGCGCCTCTTTTTACATCAGCATGATTTATAGAACGTTGAATAAAACGTAAATTAGATATTTCATTTTAATCTCCATAATATCAGCGCTGAGGTGACACGTAACCGGTCATTGAGCATCTCATTGAAAACTTTAAATTTAATTCAAAAAATATAAATGTATAATTGTTGAAAACAATGTCCTATATTCTTACATAAAATAAGCTGCAAAAATTGAAATGCAATAACTATATAAATTGATGAATAAAATAAAACTTAATTTCACTTTTTTTCTCTTAAAAATATTTAATAAGTGATCGCGATATTAAATTTTCCCATTTAGATGCGAATGAAAGTTCTTTGATTTGAATAAAAGTTTTTTATTTGTATGATATAAGAGAAATGAATTCGAGTTCGTCATCGTTGGACCTTCACCATCGATTGAATAAATAGGAAGTATACGAAGCCAATATATGTATATATGACTGTTATTATTCCGTACGTTATTCGTTTTCATTTCTAGGCGTTATTCCAACTCTTCCTCTCCAGCGCTAGTCAAAACACGGTTATATACGTATATGTATAGGTTTCGATATTACAAAGATCCCGAAGCAGATTTTTCGTATCGATAAAACTAGGTGGAAAAGAGCATTTGATACTATATTGTCCGAAGAGACGGGAAGAAAAGACAGAAAGGGAGAAAGAAGAAAAAGAGAGAAAAAGATCTCAGCGCGGTTGCCAGCGCTGTAGTCTACGCGGCGGTTCTTCTATGTTTTATTGAAGATCTTGGGGGATTCCCAAACCCGGGCTGCGAAGGCATGTTCACATTTATGTATACATAAAAAGCGCGCGCACATATACATACACATGCGAAATTCATCGAGAGTATTCGGGAACTGCACACAAGTACGTTGGAAAATACGAGCGCGATATTTTTGGAAGAACTCCGCATGAGAATCTTTCCCTTCACCCCTTTTTCTCGTCTGTGCAAGAATGAAAGTGTGTGCGTGTGTGAGTGTTTGTGTAAGGATTCCCGAAATTGGCGACGACGCGCGAAAAGAAGGAAGAGAGAAAATTTCCAGCCTCGAAGCGGAGTTACGCCCTTTTTTTCTTATTTTTGTCTTTTTATATTTTTTCTTCCGTGCTTCACGTACAGGAAATTGTAAATATGCGCCTGTGTACGGGAAAACGACTGAGCGAAGGCGCTAAAGAATTCCGAACCGCAGCTGGGCTCTCCTTTCCTGACGAAATTCTCGACCAGTTTCCTCGCGCGCAAGGCGAGAAAGAATCTCGCGCGATTCTCACAACACACGTCGCGATATCGAATGGGATGTCGTATATATGCTCCCATCCGGTATGCAGTGGTTTCTGGAACGACGTCCGGATACGTCGACGAGGAAACGCCGAGGACGAGATAACGATATATTCCGTGAGATCTCATCGCGTTGTCGTTTATATTTTCACAAATGTGGACGCGCATTTTCCTTTTTCTCGACTCACCCCTGGTAGACAGCCTCGTAAAGATGCTCCAGCGATTGCCAAAATATTCATTGGACAATTACATAGCAATTGCAATATGCTCCACCGAGATCGACGGAAATAATTTATTTTTAACGTATCCGTAATGTGTATATTTGTATATACAAAAAAAGCTTTTGATTATTTTTATATTCTTCTTTCGGTGTCAATTTTCTCCCGACTTCGCCAAGAATTCAGTTCTACGGAAACGATGTTATTAAAATGGAAAATTTGCCCTAGTCATGTCTGATGCTCAGCTTAAATGTGACTGACAGGGATTAAAATTATAATATTTATCTTATGCATGTATGAAATTTTTTTTTGAATTTCATCTCGATAGAAACTCTCGTCGTCCGCTTTTATCTTTCTTTTCTCTCATCGTTGTTTTTTTCTTCCCGTCACCTCCGCATAGCCAACTTTCCGGACACGTAAGGAAAGTCTCTCGAAAAGTTTCGCTGGCATCTCACGTTCGCTCGTCCTTTCTCAATAACACTGGCGATAAATCTCCCTGCCGGGCTATAACTATGTAATTTTTAGCTCCATTTCACTATGATCCCTTGCATTTTATCCAATTCAGCATCCCCTTGTCTTTCCTCACTTCTTTCGTGTACATTTCCTTCTTCCTTTATAAATTCCGCTATTAATAACCAAGCTTAATTAGCTTCATCAATCACCCTGATGAAAAACTCATTCGCTCTCGATATACATAAATCACTCCTTTCACGGATATTTTATGTACTATTTTCCTTTTTCGCTAAAAAATACAAGTTCTTTACGGAGTTCTCGAGATGAGCGAAGAGTTGCAAGGCTGTCGAAGAAAATGCGAGGGGCGTTCACACCTCCACGGCTTTCTCGCTCACTCTTCCGGGCTCTTCCGTAACCGTGGATCGAGAAAACGGTCAATGTTCAATGGCCGTTATAATCCCTCCATTGTGATCGACACAATGAGCCATTCAGGAAGGGGGCTCAATTCCGCGTAAAGTATAGCTCTATAAACGGCTACAGAGCGGGCTCGAGCTTACCCATAGTTTTTTCGCGCTCTCTTTCTCTCGATCATCCCACCGGTAATAGATACCCTGGGGTATCGAAATATATGACCTCTCATCGTGAGTCGTATCATTCTGGCATTTCCAGGTTTTCCTATCTTTAACCTTCTCTGAGTATCGCCATTCAAGATATGAAAATCAGCCGAAAACTCATCGATGTTATACCAATTTTTGGTTTATTTTTGAAATTTGTTCTTCTCGTGGAAAGAGCCTGTAGAATTTGATGCTTAAAATGCCATATCATCAACAAAATTGTTTTATCGTGGCATATACTGTATTTTATGCACAATGATTTTAAGTATTATATATTTTAAGAAAGTGTATTAAAAAACAATTCACAGATATAAAATATAAAATCAAAATAACTTTACATAACCTCAACGTGGCACTTCAAGCGTTGCAATTTCTATAACGCATTTCTCATTTCGTATATTCCGTAAAGTTCCATTCCGAGGATAGAATTTCGTGAGAGAAAATTAAAGAAAAAAGTCGTCAAAGCGGCCTTATAGAAAGTTTTCTCGCGTTCGCGGAGTTAAAAGAAAAGATCGCTCTCTTCCGGCAAGTTGGACCGAATGAGAAGGTTGATATAGTCGTCCCAGACGGAGCAACGATCGTGATACGATGAATTTTTTATCTATCATGGAAGAGAGTACTTATACGACTCGACGTCAATGACTGTATGTGTGAAACGACCCAATAAAAGCTCTCTTTTAGTTGAAATTGTTGGACTAGACTATAGACCTGTCACTATATCCAAAAGCATGGTAGAAACTCGAAGTAAGAACATTTCGCCGAGCAACCTAAGAACCACGAACGCAATCGACTTTAGTGAGATTCTGAAGAGAAAATAAGAAAAAATCTTCTGCGAACTCGATAAGTATTTTTTCATCATATCAGAAAAAAATAAAAGTTGAATAATTGAAAACGAATATCAATAAAAAAGTACTATATTTAAACGATCAAACGAGCCCGACGAAAGCGGGCGAAGTTCGATCGCAATTATATGAAGTGTCTCGTTCGAAGATGATATGTATAACCGTGTAGTAACATCAGTTGCGGCACACTTCACAACATTTAGAGTACTTCTTTTTTATATATCCGTGATGCCCCCTAGTGGCGCTAGCTGTTCTCATATTTTTTAGAGTTGACGAAAAAATCCGCTGTCACGATCATGATCTGAGGTGCTTATTCTTCGGTGTTTTTATAAGGGGACGGTGGGAGGATCATCTTCGAACGAGACGCTTCATACAATTGCGATCGAATTTCGCCCGCCTTCGACGGGTTCGTTTGATCGTTTGATTATATTCCGCGTCTCGTTCTCAATGATATGTATAACCGTGTAGATTTTTAGCGTTTTCGTGATAGCGGTTTTTGCTATATTTTGATGCTTTATTTATTTTGCAACAGAGTTGATACAAAATTGTTAGATTTCTTATGAATGGGTTTATTATAAAATTTCGCAAATGTTTGCGAACGTTCTGACCATTCTGCGGTCCTTTTTATAGTACCTAAATCGACTCCTTTTCTTAAGGCCGCCGAAACAGAGGCATGTCGAATGTTGCAGGTCGTGAATTGTTCTGTATCCACTCCGGCTTTTTTTAGCATATTCTTTACCCAGTGTCCAATTGTTTACGCTGACGCATCGCGGTATGGTTTTTTCGTGACAATTAGTATAAGTTCTTATTATCTATATTTCTTATGTCTTTAGTATATTCCATATATTCTAATATTGCAGAGAATGTTCACAGCTTCGGTCTCTCTTTAAAGAAGGGAAGTGAGAGCTCCGGTTGACTTCTTCCCGGCTTCGAAGTCTTTATCAAGTCGGGAATTTTTATTTTTATTTCTTCTGTTTTTATGACTATATATATTCTCGGCTCTGATAAGCGCACAATGTTTGGAGACGATGCGCTGTAACCAATGCCAATAAAGTTGTAACACTCTCTGTGATGTCCTTGAGTGAAAACTCGTGCCCTTCTGGCATATTTTCTACGAAATTTGAGACGGGTCGTACGTCCCACACACTGTCGTAACGAGGTCTAGATGGCTTCTTCTTGTAAACTCCTCTGAGGAATCGAGATATCAGGTCGTCCTTGCCGATTTCATGTTGCGAATTTAGCGCAATTACGGATCTATCGGAGCATAGCGTTCCATAACTGGCCCCTCCGTTAAATCTTTCCATTAGAAATTTTGTTATTTCCGTAGCACCTGCCTGATACATATTAATTTTGTTGTTCACGCAGAATTTTTCCCAATATCTCCAAGAACTTTGATACTGCTTCATTGTCGATGGAGCTATCGAATTTAACAAAATTTCCACGGCCGGGTCTTATGGTCCTTTCCGTTGAAATTCTTTCCGGATACACTCGTCGCTTCCAATGAGAGGCTCACAGCCAGCGGATGTTCCATCGTTCTGCAAGGGGATAGTAACATTCCAATTTGAGGTGGAAAAATTAACGGACTTGAATTGTGTAAAGCCCGAAACAATGGGTACCATAGCTGCGAGGGCCAAGATGGTACTAGTATTGTACATTCCGTTCTGTAATTATTTTTCATAAAGTTTTTAAGATGAGAGAAAAAGGTGGAAAGGCATAAAGACGTTCTTTATCAGACCATGAAAGAGTAAATGGGCCTACTATTTCTGCATTTGATTGCGGATATCTAGAGCAAAATCTTCTACACTTTTTATTTGCGTTTGACGCGAATAAGCCCATCGAAAAAGAGCCGGATTTTAATCTTATTTTTGCGAAGATATGTATTTTCGGAAATTTCCCATTCCGTGTCAATATTTGTATATCTTCTTGATGCTCTATCCGCTTCTATATTTTTTCGGACGATATACAAGATGCAAATACCCACACCTCTCTACGCTCACACCAATTCTAAATATCTCTTGCCAGATCGCTAAGATGTGGCAACTGTATGCCCCCGCTCTATTAAGGTAGTTCTATACATACCCCCAAATCAATGAATTTCGCCATAGTTTACCTCTGTAGCATGCGATTTTTGAGCTTACGTTTATTAGGGAAAGTTGTTGCAAATTGGTTCAAGAGCAACATACTCAAAAATCAAGGTCATCTAACATGACCTTGAGCTGCTAAGTACGTGTAAAAAATGAATCTTACAATTCTTTTCTAAAACTAAAGGAACCTTCTTCGAAGTACTAAAAAGAGACATGCAAAGTTTCAAGACGTTTCACCATCTAGAAGTCAAGATATTAAGGATTGAAAATCCCAAATTTAACATGGGCTCTTATGAGAGAGAAATAAAAATTGCGATTTTCAACAATGAATATCTCAATATCTACGTGGTAAACCCTCTTGAAATTTGGTACACGTATGTAGGTCACATCAAAGAAGATTTGTGCAAATTTTCAAGAAAATCCTAAGAAATCGAAAAAACTATAGAACTACCTTAACATAAGAAATGGCGGTCGTATTGTCGAGCCGGAGTAAAATTTCACATTTTGGTAAATTCGTCGCAAAGCATTGCAACGCATACTTTGCTGCTAACAGCTCGAGATAATTTATGCTATATTTTTTCGATTTTTCTTCCCAAAAACCTCTGGTACTTTTCCCATTACAATATGCGCCCTATTCCGTCAAGGACGCGTCTGAATTAATTTCTAGTGCAAAAACATTTGTTTTTAATCTATGAAAGCGTTTTTCTACAAACTAAAATTAATTGTAGTTTGTAATTAATTTGTAGTTACTTTACCCTCATAATCATTGTCACTTACAATCAGGGCTAAGAATTTTTTCCTTTCTAACCGTTTACAATACGTTAAACTATATTCTACTGCTGGAGTTGCTGCATTGAGTGTACCAAGGAGACTTGCCAGCTCGCGAATTTTGTGTTCATCTTTTTCCATGAAGGGTTTTATCATCGTTTTTATTTCTTCTTTTTTCTTGCGAGATAACTCCATTCTATATTCGATTGAATTAATAATAAAACCGAGGAATTTACAACGTTGTGTGGGAATTAATACATTTTTTTCCTCGTTAATGATAAAACCTAAACGCTCTAAGCAGGCTCTTGTTTCGATAATATCTTTTTTACTTTTTTTAAATGACCGACCGATGAGTAAGATGTCATCTGTGTAAGTCACTGACATAATACCTGGATTTCGCAAATTAGTAAGAGCTACTTTCATAATCTTCGTAAAAATGAATGGGCTTGTATTTAAACCGAAAGGAAGGCACTTAAACTGAAAAATTTCCCCTTCAAACGAAAAATATAAGAATTTTCGATAGTTTACGTACCGGTACTAAGTAATACGCATCTTTTAAATCGATTTTTCCCATGGAATCATGTTTTAATACCAAACTGTTTGTCGACCATATATCCATATTCATATTCATCTTAAAATATGGTGCTTCTATGTACTCATTTAAATTTTTCAAATTAATGATGAATCTATTTGATCCTTCTGATTTTGGTATGAGAAAATAAGACAACAGAAATGGGTGCTCACAGCTTTCGCATTCTTCTATCGATTCCATACCGATTAAATGATTTATGCTACTTTAAGTCCCGTATTTCGCGTGTTGATCTCATTGGTCCTTCCGGGATGTGTCTTTGTATCGGGATGTACGTAAAGGGAATTTTGTACCTTTTTATACATTTCACCATTGCTCGCTAACAAATTTTAGACGGCCTGACATGACTCTTACCGTATTTATTTGGTTTTCGCTCGTAACGGTGCTCGAGCCTGAGTTTTCTCCGTGTACGGTCTCTGTCTGAATTTCATCGACGGACGTCTTGGAGTTCCACCCACCTGACGATAATTCGCAGGTGGGTGTCTGAAGTTTTCCTGAGTTCTTGTTTTTCTTTTTTTAAGTTTCAAGTTCACGCATGTTTTTTCGGCCGATTTTGCTTCCTTCACCTACTCAGCAAATTTTTCTCCATATAGCCATTTATCAGTTCTCACTGCCTCAATAATTGGCTTTACCGACTTGTTCAACAATGGAGAAATGAAGGATGTTCTCGCCACCGATTTTTGATGGTGTATAGCTGTGGGAAGCTTCCCTGTATCACAAAGGTACTCACGTAACGTTTTTTCATCAACACTTTCTTCCAGGGGGTTGAGAATCATCGAGATTTCTCCCCCGAGAGCCGAGATCGCGGAGCCTACACATTTTTGTGTGGATTCGAAGTGTTGATCTCTTTTCTTGGCTATTTCTGTCAAGACGGCAACAATTTCGGTGTTGATTTTCGGGGCTTCTGTATAAAACTCTGGTTTTCCCGGATATTATTGTTAACTGCGTCTGGAAGGCCATCCTCCATCCACTTTTGCCATCTCGTTTACAAGTCTTCGTCGAACTGAATTTCGATTTCTCTGAATGCTGTTCGATCTTCGCCTAGTAGATCAAGGAGACTTTCTTTCCGCGCAGCTTGTTCACAATCGATTATTTCGGAGATTTCTTGTTCTTCCGACGCCTTGTTGGTTTCGGATGATAGAATTTTATCGTTGGACGTTTTATTAATTGTTTCTCAAGAACTTTCTTTCTCCTCGTCATCCGGTGTTCCTGTTGACGAGAAAGCAAAAAACAAATAATTTTTGTTTTGTCTTATTGACGGCATGAGCGAATTTCTCTTGTTGAGAATCACATTTTACTGAAATAGAAAAAACGGACAAGTTGTCTCGGGAGTTCGTGTGGAATTCATTAAGACAGCAAACAAAAAAATACTCGACTAGACGGTCGATCGACTGAAAATTATTAAAGTCAAAATTTAGTTTCTCCGCGCCACCGAAAATTCAGTAGATGCCGCTGGGACTTGTCGAGCTCGAGGCTCATCCCCACTCCTTGACCCCCGAAGACGCGAATCAGGATCATAGAGACAGCAAGATCAGAGAGAATTTGCGTGCGATCCCGAACACAGTTATTTGTATTGCGAATTCAATAGTCGAATATTATAATAAGTCGAAGATTATGTGAGAAAGCAGAGGAATTAATTAAATGAATAAAATCGCCTAGAGCTCTGTCAGCCGACGGACCACGGCCGCGGCAGGTGAGGGAAAATTATCCCGTCTCATCATCGAGTTGTATAAAACCTCGAAATCTTCGTATGGAATTTTTTGAGGCTTTCGATATTCTCTGGGAGAATATAAATATATTTTATTCGACTATTCGTATGGAATATGTCGTTTTCTTTCGTTTTTTTGTGTATAACCTGTTTGTTCGTGTGGGACTTATTAAGTATACTTTCCCCCACGAAATTGATGAAAAGAGATCGAGAATTTTTCGTCATTTGTTCTGTGATCGCATATTTTGCTAAAAACAGAACAAAAACATTCTTACTATATTTCGTACCTAACGTCTGTTGTTCCGTGTTCGTTTCTGTTGGTGACGGAATTTTTTCTTTCGCCATGCCGTGAGTGAGCTCGACCACGAGACTAGTGAGGTTATTTAGCTGTTTTGCATATTTTGAAACTTTCTATCCTCACATTTTCTTCTTTCATTTGATCGAGATCTTGATCTCTTCCGTTTCTTTTCCTTTGGCATTTTTTACATTTTTTTGCCTTATTTTCCAATTCTTTTTAAAAGATTTTTGTACTCTTGCTTGTGTTCCGTGTCGCACACAAAAACGATATGAGAACAGCTAACGCCAGCAGGGGGCATCACGGATATACAAAAAAAGTACTCTAAATGTTGTGAAATGTGCCGTAACTGACGTTACTATGAGGCTATACATATATAGTCCGACTGTCAAAAGAATCGTCTTCGGAAAAGTTACCCCACCAATCCCCACTACCCCCTTGTCCCTCACTTATTTACCCCCTCCTATCATTCCGAACTTTGCCGAAGACGATTCTTTTACCAGTCGGACTATATATATTTATATCATCGAGAACGAGACGCGGAATATAATACATATTTGTTAATTTTTGCCTGGGGAGAGTACCGAGCATTCTGGAAGAGGTTTCACCGACCCTGCCCCCTGATTGTGCCAATGGGGATAAAGAGTGATTGAATGAAAACGAAATGTCATTTGTACTTATGGGCCATTATACAGGTTAGGTGTAATAAGAGAAGGACATACCGGAGCAAAGGTTGGCAAAGGGGAGAAAAAGCTCGGTAAAAAGGAACGAGGTGGAATAGAGCATCGGAGCTTGCTCCTCTACGTCTGACGGTTAATGGCAATGGATAGTGGGAAAAAAATTTCATTACGAAGTGGTTTTAGCTCCGCTTGTTCGCGTCGGATAACCTCTCACACTGTACGTACAATACCACGTTCTCATTTCCATGTTACGAACCCCGAAACACACCGGAGAAAAGTAACACTGAGTGACATTAACATGGACCACTGAAAGTGAGATACACAAAAGAAAAAAAGTCAAAATACTCGAAGAAGCTTTCTTTAAAAATCGATTTTCGGCCGTAATGATATAAAATTGCTAATTTCTAAAAGAGTTACGTTTCCGAACTTTTAGACGTACATTTTTTTTATTCGTGTAGATATTGGAGTTTTTAATAAAAAGGCTCTGATATGGGTGAGAATTAATTTTTCAAATTAACTAGTGAAATTATTTTTTTATCAATGGTAATATTTGTATAGATCAAGGATTGTCAAAGTATTAAAATATTCTAATGCATTCTCTAATATTTGACCAAAAAAATCGTAAATGAAAAAAGTACTCGAGAGAAACGTGAATGCATAATTGCCTTTTGTCCGAAGGTTCTCATTTTCCTGCTTCTAATTTCTTGTTTCATTTTACCCTTTCAAGCAAGCTTTTTTCCGTCACAACGCCTCTGGCTACAGACTCTCTTTCCATGTTTGTCATCGTTACAAAAAGCGCGGGTGACGTGGTTGCTCGTATACAATGTTTGTAAACCATTAGCCCAAGTGTAACTGAGCAGCATTGGGGGATTTCTAAGAGACGAGAAACTGTTTAAGCCCAGCTGTAATTCTTTTCAATTTTTTATCAACACGAAAAAGTTTTTTTCGTTAATTAACATTTATCATCAATAATAATTTGATTGTACATCTAAATTGGTAATCATCGTTATTGAAAGTTTCTCTCAAAATCTTTAATCCAATGAATAAAAATTAAAAATGAATCCAGCACCGAAAGATTCAAGTAGCGAGATAAAGATAATGAATGCAGGCTGATCAGTCTTGGAATATTTTATCGAATGAGTGGTAGATAAAAGATTATAATCCTTTTTGCCAAGAGGTTCATCGATCGGAATAATTGGAGGTTATGCAGCTTAAATTATTACAATTATCGAGATGAAGCCTCAGATGGTTCTTAGCTCGAGATTCACTAATATAGCTTAGACGAAAAAACTTTTTCCGACTTTACATGCGGCCTGTTTGAAGAATGAGTTCTGTCTGTGTTGGCTCTTGCCATCGTTATTCTCAAATTATTGCCAATATCGGATATCGATTGAAACAAAGACGATGGCTGGTTGGCTCGTCTCTGAATTTTCGAGAACCAACATATCATTCGATCAAATGCGAAAGCTTCCTATTCGAGTTCTGTGCATTATGTATAATGAACTTCGAGAGTAAATCGAAACTTGGAAGACGTCTGCGGTTAAGGGTGAATTCCGCTTTTGGAAAAGGTGCCACGTTGAATCGTATACGAGTGTTTGCTTTCCAGTTTGCCTGTAATATCATCACATGTCGTAATGTAATTCACGTGTGTTTACACGTCGGTAAATGAGCAAACTGTGCGGGGACGACGTTCCATTTTCTGTTGAGACCAGGAAATGAAAGACCATCCTTCATTCTGACAAAAACAAATATCGATTTTGTGCTTCGTGCAGCATTGCGTGATAATTCAAGGATTTCACAAGGTGTGTCCCTTATTCGTGTGATTTTATGCATTTTCATAAACATGATATAAAACGCGATGGTGAAAAGTTTTAAAAAGATTCAAACGTCTCGTCACGTATTTTAGAGTTCTCCGGGTCGTTGGCACGACTAGGGTAGCTCAAAATTATCCTCCTTTTCATATACATCGCATACTCCATAGCTCAGGGTGACGCATGACAAGGAGAATAGATGTCCTGAGGGTATCTTTTGCGAAGGCGAATGGTGAATGTATACAAGAGAAGTAAACTCACCTCCGGCAATTTCTTGCTCTCTTCCTTGCCCTTCACTCGCCCTCCCGAGCTCTCTTCCGTTTTTATTGCCTCTCTTCATCTTCATCGCTCTGGCTTGACAATGTGCCAGGCTTACGATAAAATTTCACACTCCTTGTTCTTTTACACATACGTGTAAGCTTTTTTCTGGCGCTAGCTCTTCCTCTTCCATTACACGCGTCTCCCTTCAAGCCTTCCTCCCTTATCTCTGAAGTACATTCTTCATGTGACCTTGTCACGAGGACACACTATCTTCAAATTGGATACCGCAGGACGATGATAGGAGCACTGAGAAGAGCAAAAAATCGGGTGATTCGCGAAATCATAACACGAAGAAGAAATCTCGTTGATGATTTCGTTGTAAAAAGTTGTTTGAAACATAATTAGATTTTGAAAAATATCTTTTAACGAAGATTCTTTCGTTTAAGTTACTTCCATGATATTCCCTATTTCCCTTATTCCATGGTAACTTCCATGATTAAGTTTCTCTCCAAGTGCGTTAATATTCACTGAATATGGCTACGCAATTAATTAAGTGTCCGGAATTCATCATGGGGGAATAAAATGTTCTGAAGAATATAAGAGACAGCGAAAAGTAGAAATGAAGGAGATGAGTGAAAGAAGGACAGAATGTAAAAACGAATGAAAAACTCGAGTTAAAAACAACGATGGGGAAACTTTTTTCTCTCTCTCTCTCTCTCTCTCATCCCTCATTTTTTCTTTCTCTGTGTCTGTATCTTCTTTCGTATTGGTGCAATTAACCGGCAAGTTGTTTCTCGCTTAATTGGATGTTTTGCGTCGCGTTGAAGTTCTTCACTACTCCTCGACAAGCTCACTTTCAAGGCTCCCGAGAGACTGCGATCGAGCACAAGAGAGAGAACGCGCATGAATAAAAATGTGAGAGGCTCTTATGGAGCACTCGCAATGAATACATCTCGAACTTTGTTCTCGAGTATAAACGGAGAATACGTACGAGTACTCTTTCATAAAGTATAAATTTTCGTAAGGGGAAAGTCTCGTTCATTTCCTATCCTCTGCCATTCCCTCCCTCTCTCTCTCTCTCTCTCTCTCTTCGAGTACTTCGTACACGAACAAATTTATCGTTTACCTATAGATAGACCCCAAATGTATTTGGCTTTTGCGCTCCTACTTCAACCTCGACACTCTTCAGGATGTTTGCTTAACGATAATTATGCCTTCGAAGATGGAAGGCTGAAGTTATAACACCGGAGAATGTTGCACGTGCGGTCGTATAGTATTTAAGAAAATATTAGAGCAAAAAAGTTACTAATTGACGAAAAAGAAAAGATTTTAGTTTGAAGCGTCAAATCGGTGAAAATACAAATTAAATAGTTCTTTTTTCTTGAGACGTAATAACAAAGGATTTAGAAATACGAGAAGCAAAAGAGAAAAAAGGTGAAAAAAGTATAAGCAAAAATCTGGCTGAGATTTTCAGCTCTCATAATTTTTATCTCCGATTAATCAGTTGACGAGTGGAAAAACGATGTAGCAGTCAGCACACAGCCAACTCTGAAAATACTTCTTTCTCTCCATTTTTCTATTAGTTTCTTAACTTTTTCAATACTCGCCGCTGCGCGTTGTTCT
This sequence comes from Cremastinae sp. B BG-2022a, assembly GCA_030522605.1. Lineage (NCBI taxonomy): Eukaryota > Metazoa > Arthropoda > Insecta > Hymenoptera > Ichneumonidae > Cremastinae sp. B BG-2022a. The sequence goes on along the minus strand of JAPYYX010000375.1, from coordinate 73,524 downwards.
TATTTTTTCTCCCGCCGCGAAGCATCGCCAATGAAAAATTTAATCATCCGCGGGAGATTAACTTTGAATGTGAGAATTTTTCGGATTCCCTTCAAATCCCTCATTTTGTAAGACATATCGAACGAATACCGCAAACATTAAATAGGAAAATGGCAATGAATTCGCAAACTTCTATTTGTATAAAATTTCATTTACAACTCTGTTCAATCGAGAATTTCCGGAACATGGAAAAAATTACTAAAGACTCTGGACTATCCGCAAAACCGAAGTGAAAATAACAGCAAAAAACCGATGGTTGAAAAATTTGGATTACGATCTCTATGTATACTCTCTCGGTTACAGAAACTTTGCCAATGAAAAATTTAATCATCCGCTCGAGATTAACTTTCACCGTAAGAATTTTTCGGTTTTTCCCTCGTCTATATCGCACGACGACGCTCGAGCGTAGCTGTACGTGATTCGGGTTCATTGGCGAGGGAAACGAAAGCTGTGAAGGATAAATGTGTACGGATAGTAGACACGAGAGCGAGAGAGAACAGGAGAGAAATAGAGATCATCATGTGGCTCAGGGAAGGCAGAGAGCGAAAGCCGGGAGTCGGATCAGAGAACCTTCATTTCGCTGAGTACGGAAAAGCCAACATCAAACCTGGCAACTCTAGCGCATCGGAGCGAATGAACCCTACACTCCTATATAGGAAAGCGCCCGAGCAAGCGAGATGGCTGAAGAGAATGAGAGAGAAAGAGTAGAACAGTCGAGGGATGCTGCGTGCGAAGCCGAGGCTTCGAAATAATTTCATTTATTTCATAAATCTCTACCCCGTACGTGAAAAAAATTTCTGACGAACTTTCTTCCTGCTTGAATAAAATGCACCATCGTGCACGGCGAAATACAGAAATTTTTCAAATTTCTCGATGTATTTTGCTCGGTCCGCGTGTCAGTTTAGAATTTATTTTCATTGCCCACCCTTCGGCCTCTCCGGGTTAATTCGAGTCACACACGAGTCTCGTGAATGCCTTGTTAGTTCTCTCATCGTGGAAATATTTTTTCTGTACACTTTTTTCTTCAAAAAGTCTCCGACTGACTAGCGACTGGTGAAAATAAATTAATATTTCTGCAAATCCTGAAGCAGACCAAAAAAAGTAGACGCAATTACACATATCTACTCCAGAAATATACTCACAGGTGTAGACAGGAAGTACGTTCGAGTCTCGAAGGGGAGTCTCGAAGGGAGGTCAAACTTTTAGCTCGAAGCGTCCTCGGAGTCCTCCGGCGAGGGAATAAGACGTATATAAAAAGAAGAGGATGAAAAAATGCGATATATATGTATATATATATGTCCTAAATATACAGTGAGTACATGGTCAGAGAACGGAAGAAAAATAGAAAGAGAAATATTAGCGGAGGGTGGATGACGGAATAAAGGAAGGAGATACGTATACGTAGAGAAAGAAAAGTTTCGAGATATCGAAAGATCCGGAAAGATCTCTTTTCTTCTCTCACGAGGGAAAAAGGGAATAGTTCATTGTAGACTTTTCTCGATTTTCCCTTTTATTACAATGTTTGCTCCTTTTTTTTCTCTACGAACTTGCATCCTCTATTCCCTCTTCTTTTTTCCTCCTCTCGGCTGTATCCCATTTTCTCGTCCCTGTCATCTCAGCGCCGTTTCAAGCCTCAGCTGTGGGCTCGTCCAAAGAGGAGACCTCTCTCCTGGCTACTTCGACGGCCTCGAGGCAAGTAATGTGTCCTACGCGCTTCATCCAATGTTGGTAATTACAACGGAAGAGTTTCGAACACAGGTGCAACCCTGTAACTGTGCACGCCTCGTAATTAACGTTGCCTGGTTTATCTCAAAAAGTGTGTAACTCGCGAAAGTTTGCCGCGAGATAGAAAGGCGTTCGTGCGCGAGCCCCGATCCCGTAGATCAAAGTTCTTCCGATATACAGAAGTTTGGCAACTACCAACTTTACTATGATACTTATAATTAAGAGGAATTTAAATATTCCCTTTTCTTTTTTCATCCCTACTTTTTTCCTAGCTTCACTCAGCTTTTTATGCGTTGCGGAAACTCCGGTCTAAATTAACAACGATCGGTTATTAAAGCCAAGTTTCTCATCTTAGGCGATATTAATTTCGATACCAAAAGTGCATGAAGACTTCCTTGCTTCGAGTTTTGAAACAAAATCGAAGTTTTCTCGATAACGTAATTAAATTAAAAAAATTGTATCACATGTCCTTAATTTATTAATGTGATGGAAGGTGAACATTATAACGAGGACGCGCATCCGGGAATTTTTTGAGAAAGATTTTTCGACGGTATCGAGTGCAGCCTGAAAATATAATATCCGACGGTCGTTAATTTCCCACACGATTCAATAAACTTGACCCGAGAAAGTACATAGGCCAAAGAGTATACGCCGGGAAGTCGTAGAAAGTTTTAGGAGAAAATTAATTTCCCACTGGAAAATTCTCGAAACGAAATATAATGTTTGACGCACGAAACGTATTTATCCAAAGACTTGCACTTCCACGAAGTCACTCTCATTCACTTTTTTCAGAATATTGGAGTGAGAGTCTGAAAATTTTTCTCGGGATATATATTTCCGACGTTGAAGAAAAAAAGTTGGAAACGTAATGAAACTTTTCAGCATTTCGTTTTACATAGGAGAGAAGGAAAAATATAAATTTTCCGTGCAGATTTCAAAGCCCGTGTTCTCTTTGGCACTGCGGCGAGCAATAAACGACGATTGTCGAAAAGCTTCTTCGTCTTGTTTCCACCAATTTCAACACTTTTTCGCACTGCTGACTCGGCTCCCCGCGTATAACGAGTACAAACACACGACTCTATCCCACATGGGGAAGAAGCCCGACGGCTCTAAAGTGGATGAATTATTTATCGTCTGCCAGAGGTAAAAGGAGAGAAAAATACAGAGCCAGAAGTCATGAAAGCATGTCTGCTTTTCGAATGATAAGTAACCCTCTGTTATCATGAGTCGTAATAAACTTATTGTACTCAAAACAAAAAATTTGTCCTTTAATAAAAGCAATATGCAAATAAGTGTAATAAATTCTTTCTCAACAATTTCTTAAAAATCACAAAAAAAAATTTATAATGAAAAGAGAACAAAAAATCTTGCGGTATATTCAGCTGAAGAAAATTTAATAAAAATGTATTTAAATAGCGATTGGGGCTTGCTTCGCAATTACATTTTGAGGAACTCGACTTTAACGGACAAAGATTGAATCGGCACCCAATATATTTCGAAGAATAGAGAAATTATGAAAAAAGTTCTTCTCCAATTCTTTCCTCGCTGTTTGGTCATTCTTCAGGAAGTCTTCTGAAGTTCGTTTTTCCTTTATTTTTCTCGTTGAACGGCTGTTGAATTACGTTGCGGGAGAGGACGAGAATGCAACGGAATCGGTGCTAGTGACAGGTTGCAGAATTCAAGATAGCTCTGGAGCTTTTGCGGCGAACAAGCGCCGGCGCGAAAGAGTTTCACGGGAGGCACTCAATAAGGCAGGAATGAAAAGACATTTCAGGAGTTTTGTACGATCTCTAAGTAAGAAATGAAAAAAAGGAAGGAGAGAAGAAGAATTCGAAGGGGTAGAAAAAACGGAGACGAATAAGTACGGGGAAGAGGGGATTCGGAAAGAAAATTGGCGAGAAGTAATTTTTTTCTCTCTGTCTTTCTCCCTTATCACGGCATCTCGCACTACTTCAATCGGCTCTCGAGAAGAGGAGCTACGGTGGTGAAAAAGTAATTCCGATCATCCAGCAACCTTCTTCACTTGTCCTCTCGTCCGTTTTCTTTTCCTACCTCCCTCTCTCTTTCTCTCTCACACACACTCTTAATTCCTTTCCCCGGGAGTTTCTTCTCGCCTCTGTCATCTTCTTACGTAGTTTTTCCAATCCTGCAATTAGTACACTTAATTACACCGACGTCGTGTTTAAAAGCCCGCGTCAGGATCGCCAAGAGGAAGAGAGAGAGAGAGAGCAAAGAACAGCAGAGTTAAGAACACTCAGGCATTTTATCGAACGGTGGAAATTCTCTTTTTACCTTGAGACATTTAACGAGAGGTACAAACGAGATGAAAATTAGCGATTCTTTTTGCATGTCAAAATCTTATTAGAATTTATTTTGGAGACGGGAGGACGGAAATTTGTCTCGTCCTTTTATTGGCTCTTTCGTCTTTTTTCCCAATCTGGCAATTTCTTCTTCACTCCTTCGGGTATATTTTTTTCGTCAATATACGAATATATTTTTTTTATTCCCATTTGAACGTTTTTTACCAATGTGCTTCTTGAAAGTTTTTTCAAGCTCGAATATAGAAAGGACTTTAGTGCTGGTGAGAGTACACAGACGAGTTACGCCAATTCCAGGCTCTCTGCGGCTTTTTATCCAAAGCGAATTGGGCAAATCCGCGTTCTGAGCTCCCTTGGAGAAAAAGAGAAAGAGAGAAAAGGAAGAGGAAAAGGGTAACTACGTGTGTGACTCCCTGGACGCTGAACACAAACAAAGAAGACGTAAAATCGCTGTTACATGTGGTGAGACTCTAAATTTAGGTGCAATCTACGGAAAAGATAAAAGCTTGACGCGTCGTTCGTTTGTTAAAAGCGACCACCCCGCAATTTGAGATAGGGAACGAAGAAGAGATAGAGAGGGAAAAGGGAAAAAGACTTTCGAAAATTTAGAGGGTCGCTGAATTATTGAAAATCCTTATTAGCAAAAGAAAAATAAACAAAAATTCGTGGAGGAAAGTTTTAATTGCAGTTTTCTATAGGATAACGTTTTCCAAATATATTTTCAGTTTTGTTACCTCTAGTGAAATGGATAAAAATGTTTTACTTTTTTAACAAAACTTTCCGCCGATAATGGAACTCAAAAGACTTCACGTGTCGATAACAAATCGCTTCGGCGATCATGAAACAAGCGACGATTATTCGACCATTTTTTTCTGGCGATTCCCTCGGGGACATCGACGATCGAGAGAGATTCCACGAGGATATCGACTCCAATCTGAAAATCCACGAACGTAACAAATCGTCGCAGCTCTCCCACAGGGATGAGCGTGTGTATGAAGCGAAAACCAAGTTCCAGCCTCGCCTGTCACGCACTTCAATCGATCAACTCCTAATTTTTTTATCACTCCACGACGATAAAGAATCCAAGTGAAATAAAAATAATTTACACAATTCCTGATTCTCTGGTATCCAGAGAGCGCGAATTTTACTCGAGGGATTCTTTTTTACGTTCGAGCTGGTGGGAATAAAAAACAGATGATCGCACTCGTTATCTCATCGAAACTTTCATATCGAACCCTCTTGTGTTTTCCCGAAAGTGAGATCATCGAGATCGGTTAGAGGCGAAGAGAGAGGGGCACAGAGGAACGGAAATAGTAATGAGTCAGAGGAAGAAGAAATAAAAAGACAAAAAAAAATGAGAAGAAGAGCGTCGCTCGGGATAATCCCGCGGCATTGCATCCGCGTGTGTCCTTTTCTCTACTCCGACTCGCGAGAATCCTTTCATTCCGTAACGTTATCCTCGTCGCCGGTTTTCATCCCCACAGACGACAGTCACGACTAGCCCCTTCTGCGACGTAGCTCGTACTGTGTGACCGTGGAAAGATCCAACTCGGATTTCAGATTTCAGACTCTCTCGCTTCTTCCCGTCTTTTTTTACCTTATACTTTTTTTCTCGTCCTCCAAAGCCGAAAATAATTGTGGTCGTGCTCGAGACGCGAGAAACGTGACTCGCGTATTCGCCAAGAAGTTTTCCCGGCGCCGCGAGTTCCAAGAGGGAAAGAGCGGGAGAGAAATACTGAGGGAAAGAGCCAGAAGATACGAGAGAACCGAGAGAAAAAGCGAAGCAAAGTCTACGTTATTCTTCTTTGTATATAGAGAAAGTGACAAAAGTCCTCGCCGCTTTCTTTTCACGCTTCAAGCGGCCTCCAACCCTTCTCTTCGCCGACCGTCACAAACCCGCGCTTACCTACTCACTTTTCACCGCTTTCCTATTTCTCTCAGATTGTCAGACTTCTTCTGGTTTTGCCAGGCGATCATTCTCCCCGGACTCACCGCTCCAGGTGTGACGAGAAAAACGTCGTGCGACGCGAATGAAATAAGAAATAAAAACCGCGAGGGATATAAGTAGAGGGGGAAACGGGAGGGGAGGAAAGAAGAAGAGTCAAGAAGAAGAAAATAAGAGAATAAAAGAGATAAAGGTAAAAAGTAAAGGAAGTGAAATAAGGGTGGCGTCCGTCACCTCGCAATGAGCCCGGCTATTCTATTGTCCCTCCAGTGAAGTCTCCTCTTGGGCTCGCTTGTCGTCTTTTCCTTTATTTTTTTTTCTTATTCTCTCCTATCATCTTTTTTTCTTATCTCTTTGTCGCACTTTATTCCGGATTCTCGCCTCCTTTTATCCTCCTTCATAATGAAAGATTCAACAACCCGTTTTCCTCGAGATTAAAAGATGAAAAACATTTGGGGTTGATTTTTAACCGGGCAACTCCGGGACAACAGGTTCTCCATTGTGACCGCTTTATTTGAGAATCACTCGAGCGTTTATCAAACTTTGCTGCATTTTACCAAGAAACGAAGGAAATACGTTGATTCAAATTTTTTCCACGAAAATAATTGTTCAGGGGGAACGTTTCCTTGATGTACACTCTTGGCACAAGCCAGCTTCTTAAAAAAATGTCTTATCGCTCTTTGCGGGTCATTTAGCGATATTCGTTGCTTCGACCGATAAATCCGCACTGTTAACATTCTCCGAGAACGAAAAAAAAAATATAAAAGGAAAATAAAAGGATTTGCGGTATAAATTTTCGAGCGAATCTCTTCACTTTATTTCCCGCGATAAAACCTTTATTTCTTACTGCTAAATATCATACCTTATCGATTACGCATACTTGAGTAAGCTAACGCCTCCGACAACCACGCCCAACCGTTCGGTACAAGAATTATTTTGTGGCTTTTCAAAATAGTCTATATAATTTTTAACCCCTTATACATTTTCCTCCTATAACCGCGAAACAATTTTGAGGTTATTCGCACACATGTCGTCGATGGCGAAGATATCGTTAACTTTTTTTTATTACGATTATTATCATTATTATTATCATTTCCCTTATACACTCTCATTTCCTCGTTCCAAATGATCCTGGGAAAGAGGTGAAAATCGTTTATTCGAATAGCCGAGGCATTGAGCTCAAATAAGGGAGGAATAGAAACTCCGCGATTACGATAGATTTTTCTTTTCCATTTAGTCGAGTAGGGTGGTGGCCGGTGGTAAAGATTTTTCCCATCGGTTTGCGGTCTTTCGTTGTGGCTCACAATCGTAGCCGTCGAATTAAACGATCATCCCTTGCTCCCAGAGTTCTCCCTTCGTGGCTTTCTTTTTTTTGTTTTTTTAGTTACTTTTTTGGGACATCTCGCTCATTCTGTTTCTTCTTCTTCGTACCGTCGTGCTCCGACTCTGCTGCTGATGGCACACACCTCGGTTATGCGCATCGTGATATTTCTTCTTGAATTACCGCGATCTACCTGGGGTAGCATGAGACAAGCTTGAGAGGAGATAAACAGAAAAGGCGAGCTTCTCAACCAGTGTTATCCCGGTGGAAGCTTTAACCTGGTAACCTTTCCTCACTCCACTTTTTTCTCTCTTCAATCTTCATTTTTTTTTCTTCTTGTCTCCTGGCTCTCCTCGCTCTCCTCGCTCGTGAGATGTATATCAATGATTATGGCCTCCGGCGAAACGAGATCGGATTTTACAAGAGACACAAAAAACCCTTGTATTTCAATATGATCAATTTTTTCCGACGTCTTCTTTTTTTGCAAAATGCAATTAAAAGAGGAATGCAAATTTCGTGACTCGTCGAGGTGTCAGCGAACGCGCGTACGACGGAGATGTGAAAGAGATGGAGAGCAAGGAGAGAGAGAGAGAGAAAGAGAGGAATGAAAAGATTGAAGCCTCTGCGGCAATGAAAAAGAAAAGAGGGTGAAAAAAGACCAGGGTACACAACTCGGGACTGGGCATCAAAGGAGCAAAAGAGAAGTAAACTGGATAGAGCCAGGGGGAGTAGAGAACGCAAGGAAAAAGGAGCGAGGTGGCGGAGAGCGAGGGGGGAAAAAGAGAAAAAAAAGGAGAAAAAAGTTTCTCTCATTGTCGAGCTGGGTTTAGTGACAGAAGTTTTTTCCAGGGGTGCAAAAGCTGCCTCCGAAACAGAAAAACGATGAAACGAAAGAAAGAGCGAGAGGTCCTCTACCAGAGACGAACACTTTTGTATATAGGTCAGTACATACTCGGACTCTTTCACAGCTTTATTGCTTTAAACGGTCTACCATTTTGGCCGCGAGCGTACAGGGCATTTGATCCTCGCGTATAGTCAAAAAACTCGGGAGAAGGGAAAAAATAGCGGGCCTCACCGCTGGTCTCTGGCCGTGACGGAGAGGATTTTTGCATAATCCAGGACTGTTATCCCCAAGGGATATCATATACGACGTAACGGCTCTGTCGCTAGATGAAACCTTCCAGAAATCACCATCCCATTGCCTCTCCCTACACTCCCTGTGTGTACCTTGCCTCGAGCCTGATTGAAGCTCCGAATCGTACTTCGCTTATTCTCTTTCTACCGAAGAAAATGAAAGTCCCGTCTTGTGTCTTGTGGTCGTCGCGACTCGGCTCTTTCTCGTTTTTCCATTCAATCCACCTTTTTATTTTCAAAATGATTTTCCGTCCCGGCCCCTGCTTTCGCCAGATTTTATCATCTCCTCAAAAGCGACGATCTCATTTTATTTTCTTCGTAAATAAAAAGAGAAAATGCGCACTAAATAAATTATTATTTTCACGCGTAAATTTCGACACGAAACAACGATCGTGAATCTTGCCAATTTCGAGCCAGCTATTACGTGTAATTACGCGCACTCGCTTTCATAAATATCAAAGACGCGAAGGAAAAAACAATAACGATGGCTACGAACGGGGTAAAAAAGGTGGAGCGAGTTTTAGTGACGCGAAGGGAGAATAAATATGAGAAAAATCCCGAGGAATTGGAAACGGTCCAGCATAATTGAAGTGCCAGTCGTGAAAGGTTGCAGAGGCTCCGTAGGTACTCGCAGAATCTATGTATAAGTATATAATCACCGAGTAAAGAAGAGCTTCCTGGCCGGGAAATCAGAGATTGCCCAGAGGAGCAAACCGGTTGCAAACCCAATTAGAAAATGGTGGCTCGAACGAATCGAAAAGGAGACTCGGGGAAGGGGGGGGGGGCTGGAAAGAATTGGAAGGGAAAAGGTGGAGGGCTGTGGATGGACCGTGGTCGGTACGCATGCGTGATCCCTTTTTTCTCGGACGAAGATATTCCCGGAATGTTATACCGATGAGAGAATAAACGAAAGGCGTTAATGGACGGCGAGAGAGGGCTTGTGACCGGGCGATTAGCAATTAGCGGTAAAATAATCCCGCCTCGTACTCTCTGAGAGATATTCGCGACCCATTTTAACAAAATCCCTCTTAATGTACTTTTTACACACGAGCTTTCATCTCGCATCCGTTTCTTTCAGGGTCTCCGGCGAATGACGCCGTAAACGAGAGAGAAAAAAAGCAAAAGGAGATAAAAGTACGAATAATTACACCGCAAATATGTACACTTATTTTTAATCGCTCGTAACTAGGGCATTTTTGAAGTAATTCCCGTCTGCTCGTTTCGATGTCGTCAACCTGGGAAGACGCTCGAAGTGAATTCGTTTGCCAGGAAGATATTATCTCGTTGCTATTTTCTATTAAAACGTGTACATGTAATTATTTCAGTTATCTCAAAAGCTCCTACCGAAGCAGGGCCTGCGCGCGGTTTATGCAAACAAGAAGAGAGAAAGAGAGAATTATGCTTCGTATCTGATGCACGTTGGTCATCCGACGTCGGAACACCCGCCGCGCTCCGATTTCACAAAGTTGGACAAGACGGTAAAATAGTTGCAGACTGAGCGGTCTGACACACCCAAACACACAATACACCAATGATAACGATACATTTGTACAAGTGTATCCGTTGCGGCGAGTTTCTCTGCCAGTCACTTTGCGGTCACGGCTTCATGTATCCTCTAGCTTTCGCTACATACAATAAAGGACGTTACATAAAATGGCTGTATATTCATTGGAATCGCGATCAGAGGTTTATATACGTTTGTAATCAGGATCCTTGGGAACATAGGGGCGTATTCTGTGTGCTCTCGATATCACGGATGCGACTTTATGTCTCGCAGTAGAGAGCCACCGAGAGAAACGAGCCCGGAATGTGTACAGTTGGAAGATGGGGTGAGAAATTGTGGTAATATTAGTAGCGCTATCACCATTCGTACGGTGGAGTTATGGCGGCGGGCACAGAGGTGTAAGTTCGCGAACGGTATATCTGTCGGGCGAGTGTCGCGTGATAAAGGGGGACCGGAGGTTCGCCCCTGCACTGGCATTTCCACTGATGCCCTGTGAAGTTTTCATGCCACCGGGCATCCCGAGATCCGTCTCTACCCCTCCTTTTCCCTTCACCGTCCGGCTAAAACTCGGAGGTCCGGTTAATTTATGGCACAACGGCAAAATATTGTTCCCACCGCAGAGATTAGTACAGCGTATTCGCGGTGTAGCGCACACGTACACGCGTAACTTTTCGTACAATGTCGTCATCCGTGCACGCGGGGGACATCCCACACATGCTTTATCCTTTGGCCGAGCCCCAAGCTCGACAGAGCTACAACTTCCAAATGCCCCCGGGCTAACACGCGGAAATCCCCGCGAGTGTGCGCGCGAACGAAAAAGTGTGCATACGCGTTTTTGAGTTTTCCTCTTTGCCGGGAGGGTAAAACATGGCCACGAATGGACGAGGCAGGGAAAACAAAAAGGAGAGGAGCAGCGCTTCTGGAATATCGGAAAAAAAAGAAAAAAGGTACAACTAGGGACCATGATGCCAAAAAAAGGGCGAAAAAACCACAAAGTCTGACGGACAGTGCATTGAACTACCGTGCGAGACAAATGTTGGTTATGAAACGGGAGGAAGCGAAGAGACGAACTCGTGGACAATTAGGTCCACCTCACGCTGGATTGGGGATCACACACAATGTTTGTTTATTTCGTATATCATCGTTTACGTCTGGTTCATCCCTATATACCGTTAACACATCCTTGCGTCTCGCTCGGATCCCAGTTCGGCTCGTTTTTCCCTCGCATCTCTATCGTCGCCGATATTCCTATCGCGATATCGTTCCACGGTAAAACTATCATTCGTTATTTATCGGATGAAGATACGTGTGTATGCGCCGAGGGAACACACGAACACGTTGGATATTCCAGCAACGCGTGTAACCCGGCTTTTCGCTCTGAATTGATAGGGTTGTATCGTCGCCCGGCCAACACAAAGTCTATATACGCCCCAGTGGTGCCATAATAATGATATCGCGCTTTCAAGTGTCCACGTTTTATTAGCCTCCCTGCGGTCGAAAAGTTCCCCTTCTCTCAAATATCGTTCGTTTCTGGATTATACACGACATAAACTCGTTTCACCGACAATGCAACAATCGAAATGCAGCTGGACAAATGACTACCCACGCGCAACGCCGGTGTACATTTGTAAACAATACACGCTCCGACTCTTCCATTTAAATCTTTCGTTTCAAAAATATCAACGTCATCGGATTAAAGAATTTATGCTTGCTTTTATGAATTGAAGTTTGAACGAAACATTACGAATATGACCATTTACTCGCATGGAAATTTCAGATAAACTTCAAGGTGAGAAGAACGATGGCTTTATTTTTAAATATTATGGATCAAAGAATTTTTAGAGAATTGAAATAGAGGAGGAAGAAATAGCCACTCGTAGAGTTATTACTCAAATAAAATGTAAGACGGTGATGATGTTTTTCCGAGACGTAAAAAAATAGGGGCACAGGTTTTATGGGTTTACATCACGAATAATAAGCACAGATGGTGACGTTAAACATGGGGTGAAAGGGCATGGTTTATTAAGCCAATGTGCTGTGTCGTTGGTAGCCTCCGGAGATTTGGACTCACATGCTATAATGTACGCGTATTTCACTAACAAAACTCGACAACCAGGTCAGCAGCGGCGACGGTGGCACTAGCGGGAAAACTCTTGAGGTTTGTGAGAGAGAAAGAGAGTGTACATGTCGAGAGTTGTTGCGTAAATATAACGTTATAAACTGTACACAAAGGGGAAACCACGGTGGATCCCTGTATATATTCGTTTAGCTAATGGAAAACAAGTGCATCGTGAGTTTTACCCAAGCATCGCAATATGTCCAGAATTCTCTGTCTCTTGTCGTGGTCAAAAAAGAGCGGAAGAAGAAAAAAAATACAGAAAGTTCTGGACTGAGCTACTCACTTTTATCACTCTTTTTCACTACGGACGTGACTTTCATGGCCCAAAATGTGCGTGCTACTCAGGGGGACAAAAAACCAGAGCTAACCAAACAACGTAAATTATTTCACATCACCAAAAAAGATATATCAATTAACATTTAAGGTCAAATTAGACTGAAAAAAGTTCATTCACTAAATGGGATTCTTGTCTCTTTAGACAAATGTGTAACAAATTATCTGAAACCTTGATTTTAGTGGAGAAAAAAAATTCGTTTAGAGATAAAGCAACAAAATTCCAATTCACCGAGAAAGAATATTCGTGGTCTGCGCGTCCGCAATTTCGCGTGTAAGATTATCACTCGCGGTAGTTTTGGTTGAAGAGAAAAAAAAATCAGCATTGACGCCGTTTGAGGAATTCGGAGAGGAGTGAGCCTCGGTAACGTCGGCAGAGAGTGCCGGTGGTTTGACCATCGTGATCGATCCACTCGGCGCCGACCGCGACATACAACGCGACTGTACGACCGCACAGGGAGATCGGGTGTGAGCAAGAACGCGATGGGGAGAGATATGTGAACCCAAGAGAGAAAGAGAGAGAGAGATCCGAACGCAAGAGATAACGGAGATAAAGCCTGAGAGCTCGAGTGGGAATGGGACGGTATTCATGGGCGGTATATGGGAACGATGCCCGAGAGACTCTCGTCGTCCCGACCGGCGTGCCGATGGCTCGCACTCTACGGAGCGAAAGAGCTGGCGAAATGCGTGCCAGGGAAATCCCGGCAGAAACTCTACTTCTCTCTGTCTCTCTCTCTCCCTCTCTTGTTAGGGTCTCTCTAAAATCTATCCATTGACCTCCTCTCTCTCTCGGCCCATATCCGGACGTGGATGGCCGCACTCGGGCTCATGGATATTCCAGGTGGACGATCCCAGTTTGTAGACCGCGTACGTAATACTGCGAAGATCTTGTTCGCTATTACTGTACTTGGCCCATATACCTTTCGCGTGTCAATATGGATATAACCGAACTGGAAGCTGCGGCCAACGAGCGGGAGGCCATATCCCCCGTGTTTCCGACGCCACAGGATCTCTGACCGCTCTCTCTTCCTCGCATATTACTCTCCATACAGATAGTACATGCTCTATTATTGGTGCCCACGCGGACGTGCATGCTTCCTTGGAATACAAGTCGACGAAAGCTCGATTAGCCGAGAAACAATCCCATGAAACTTCCTTCCGCATTCTCCTTCGAAAGTTTTCACGCGAGAAGACTCTTTAATGGCTGCAAGAAATGAACAGAGAATACCTTGGGATTTTCACCCACCATGTTGTGTTGAAAAACGTGCGAAAAAAATGGTTGATGTAAATTTGGAAAAAAATGATTAGAAAAATCGCGCACGCGATGGTATCTTTATTTTTGTCTGAGTGGAGAATGATTCATCCGTTTTTCTGGGAGCAGATTCTGAAGTAGAAAAATCGCGTGCGTGAAAGCTATTCGCGAAAATGGTCGAGGCTCGACGTAGGAGGTTGAAGAGTCTCATCCTCGTGTATAGAAGAAAACGGCGAGATAGGATCGGTGAACATAGGATTTGGAATTTACGAGGATAGCTCAATAAGATCTCTCCTGGGAATGCTTTCTTTATTGGTCTCGGAGCAACCTAGCTCCTGCTGTCCACAATTCTCTTTTCGATATCGCATTTTTTTTCACGAACGCATTTTATCCGAGATTGTGAATATCGAAATATTCCTGAAGAAAAAATTTTCCATGTCAAATCTACCACGTTGATAAATTCCTGTCTATACATCGCTTTTAGAAAAAAATTAAATAACATTTCTCGAATTGAATTCATAGTATACGAAATCGATAGAAGTTGTAACGGAGTTTGACGATAAATTTACACGCGTAACTGGAGTAATTGTTCACCGATTCCTGACTGAGAAATTTCTTGGGGACGAATCGACGAAATATGTATATACATTCTTGGCTCTCTGGAGTAATTCTGCACGGATCCTGTATACATGGGAAAGAAATATAGCAACGCGGATATATGAACACAGCTCGTTCTCTGGGATACGTAAGTTCAATTTCCTGGTGGAACCATAGAGAAGCGATCGACTTTGGCCTCCCCAGAGTTTACTTATATACTTACGTAAAACGTAATATATACAAAATTCCATCATAGATACATAGTACTATGTATACATGTATATATAAGGCTTTTGGTATAAATTCTGGAGACTCGAGCATGAGCGGGAATACACGGTAAAGGGCGCAAGAAACACTTCTGGCCCGAGATTTTCTTCTCTCGAGGTATGCGTTCGGATCTCGGGTGTAAATCACGGGCACCTAATTTTCCGAGGATATTACCTTGAGCGGTCACGAGCGGAGTGCGAGTCGAAAGGAATGCAGCCGGAAATGCCAGCGCGAAAAAGACGAGGGAAACGTCAGTCTCTACATACGTGTATGTATGTATATAAGGAACTCGATACCTCCTGTATGGCTGATTCAGCGCGTGCTGAAGCTGTGGTTATCGTCACGCACGGCTTCTGGAGACCAGGGTTAAAGATCATCGAAAGGGTTGACGAGGGTTTCCTCATGTGTGTTTCGTACAGTCGGGACGAATCGGATAAACTCTCGCCAGGAGATATAGCCCGCATTTGCTGATAGAATTCCGTCGGGATTGCAGCTACACGTGTGCAATTTCGGAAGTCAGAGGTTATGGGATGAAGATACCAAAGTGTAACCACTTGGACATGATTTCAAAAGCTCCAAACAAAAGACGACCACACTAAACACACAAAGACAAACCGAATACGAACACGCCTGCCCAGAAGAAGAAACTTAAAGGATATGTTCATTCCTTACGGTCATAAATTTTATGTAACTTTTAAATTACAGAACAATGAAAGTGGATTTATATCAGAGGAGATTTTACGTAATGCAACAAATATCGTCTGATGACATCAGTTTCGAGATTGGTCCATAACTGCGGAAACAGTTGAATCATTCATTCTGAATTATTCTGCATGCGAGCTCAATCATCTGGCATTGAGAAGATTGTGAAAGAGGTTGGTCGAGCGTGATGAAACTTTTGTGATACACCGCGGCCTGCGTGGTAATTAAAACTGGCGCTTGAACGTGAGTTGAATAAAGGATGATGGTATAGGGATAATAAGGATAACATGGGAAAGATTGAAGGAGGGTGAACGAGGCAGAAACGAGAAAGTTCTCGGAGCACACGCGCGTGCCAAAGAGATAATGAAGATAAGGAAAACTCTGTGCGCTGCTACAATTTCGTCTGTCAACGTATCGAACTTTGGACTATCAAAAACGAACTCGTAACATTCGTTAATTTTTAAAATTTTTTTGAAAATGTTTGTCTTGAAAAAGACTGAGCTCCTGAGTTTTGCAAATCAATGTAAATAATGCGATACGCCACAAATTCTCATTCCTAAAAGGAAATTAATTCTACATCGTGTATCGATGTAGGGCATATAAATTTCAAGTCTAACTAGAGGTAAATATGTATGCTGGATCATGGAAGTGGAATGAAATAATAATGTTCATGTAATATAGAGCAAACCGGGTAGCCCATAGGTATAATATCGATAGAAGAGAAATTGTAGTCAGGTGCAGCAATGTACTCGATGAGCCTGGAACTCAACTTAAAGTAAATGGAAACTTGTATGCATCCCTTAGTAAGTGTTGAAATTATTTTCAATACGGTACCAAATATAACTGAATCAAACATACCAAAAATTTTATCAGAATGTATTTTATACACAAAACTTCATTTTGCTCTTCAACGCATTGAGTTACTTTGGAAGATACAAATTATACACATCATTTAAAATAGATGAATTATTCATTATCATCAGATAAAACCTTTTTACGAATATCTGATAAAATATGTTAAATTTCGTGATGGTTCGTATTTTCACGTCTCCAAAGATTTCTTATCTGCGCTGAGAACTCTCGAACTTTCTCTTTCCCTCCCGAGGATTTTCGGTTTCATTGAGAAACGAAGGGTGGCGTTTCGAGTCCTGTAAATCTCATCTAGCGGGCTACGCTGAATCTTATCCAACAGTGAAAAGACGCGTGTGCCATCGTCAAGCAAGAACGCAAGAGTTTGAGAAATTTCTCCGGAGACTGCTCTTCCGCGTTTTATCCGTTTCTTCAGTGTTGCGCACGGTATCCCAGCAAGCTCCTCTTGATTTCCCGATACGGGCATCACAAATATGCCCGTAGAACTTGGATAACTTGTCGGTGAAGTTGGCACTGTATTCTGGAAAGTATACGCGCGCGACATATCTATAAGGGCTCAAATATTCGAGCTTCTTTCTCGAAATTTTGCATCCTGAATGCGAGAAAATTCAGGCTGTTTCGCAAGCGTGAAAAAGTCGTTGAAAGTATTCGCCAGCACCCCGCGCATTCCGCAGAGAATTTTTTTTCTTCCCTCGCGACTATTGAGAAAAATATTCGCCGTGCGTTTCTGACACGCGGTGAGGAAAAAAAAAGTTGCATATATACATATCTTTCGCGAGGGAGTTTCGGTGAACAAATTTAGTTCTGTGCATGAGGGCTCGAGCGCATGTGAATGCAAACCGATCGGCGAGTTTTATCACTCTCGTGAGCATTTGTCCCGATAAACTGCTTTTGAATTGTTCGGAAAACTCTTTTCGAGGAACAAGAAAAATAATCTCCACGCTCGTTCAATTGTGTCTCGCTCCTCCTCCGCCGTTGTACCCTTTTATTCCGTTTTCTTGTTTTTTCTCTGCCCTCTCTGTTTGTTATTAACGCTATATATCTCATGAAATTTTAGCGAGAATCGCCATTCGACCGTTGGCATGTTGCCATCGGTTATTTTCGAGAGAAAATATCACCGGATCGAGCGCTCGACTCGCGAAACAAACGTGTGTACGTGGCTGCGCAATTTTGGGCAGGAATCATAATGATAAAATCTCCTCTGATTCGATTTCGCTGGACGATAAATGGACTCTCATTTTTCATTTTTTTCAACCTTGATAAATCTCCGATCTCTGCTCGCTCTGGCACCGGAACACCGCAAATTCGACGAAGTTGAATTTCTGTCAAATTCAAAGAAGAAAGTTCGAAGCTTGGATTATCGGGGAGACTCGACCCATACGAATGGAAACAAGACGAGTTCCTTTGTCTTCTCTGGCAACGTTCTCGTAGTTTGCGTTGTCGCGTTCCATTAACCATGCACGAACAATATACTAGCCACACACGAGGAAACAATGTCGCAGGATGCACGCTTTTAGTTGCTCAACCAGAATTTATCCCTGCTCCCCACGGGGACTGCAGATCGTACGCTGATTTCGAAGCCAGAAATATACTCTGGACGAAAATAAAATGATAGAATGATGCACAGAGCGGAGCGGATATGAGCTTGAAGCTCGTTTGATTGAATAGGGTCACGGAAATGAACATGAAAATTCTATTACCGGAATAACCCTGTTATTTTTTTGCGATCGCTCACCTCGATAATAAAAAACCTGACATTGAGAAGCAGAGGATGGAACAGAGTTTAATCATCGATAATGAAAATTCGAAACGAGAAATACCCGTTTGGAAAAAACATAAATAAACAAAATGCGTTTATGAAAAAGGGATGAGATAAAGAATTTTAGAAAGAGAGAGATAATGGTGTGCGGAGGGAGAAACAATCTCATTAATTATTGTCAAGTCAGCTAGCGAGAGATTAACGCGCGCCAATGCGTCGAGAGATGGTAAATTCGCCGTTAAATCCTCGTCTCTGCACATGCAAGGGTGTTTATATGTATGTGGGCGTGAAGATGTAGATGCATGTGCGGATGCACGGAGAAAGAGGGAAAGAGAGACGATGGCAAACGACAACAGCAACGACGAAAAGTCTCATTTCGAGCCAGAGGCTGTTCCCGCTCGTTCTCCATGCACCCTATATGTATATACGTATATAGTATCTCTCGCTTGAACTCTCACGCTTGCATCGCGTGTCGTGGATAGAGAAGAGAGAGGGAGCGGCCAGGAACGAGCGAATGCGCGCGTAGAGAAGCCATTGTCCCGACCTTATTAACGGCCATTCCCTAAACTAATTAACGTCGAGGTAGTAGTAACGGGGCTGCGTCAGCCCCGCTCCGTTAAGCCCGAAACGTTCTACTATCGTGTCCGTGAGCGCTCGTGTTTATAATGTATGTATGTACGAGTAGCTTTCGGTGTCTCGCTCTTTGGCTTTCTCAGCGAGCTTCGTCTTTCCCTCTCGTTTTGGCGACAATGGTCCCTGTATACCGAGGGATTCACGTGCCTCCATATTCCCACGATCTTTCTCTTACCATCATCACCCGCGGAGCGGCGCCTCGACGAAACACACGCGCGGCGAACCAGACCTGAAATTGAATCGTATTATCAGTCCTCGCACGGAAGGGGCTTAGTCGAGGACGCCACCGCCGAAGGCGCTCGCGTCGCGCCCGCTCGAATAAGCGCCAATAGCGAACGGTGCACTCTTTACCGAGGACGCTGGCTGGGTTCTGAGCTCGGTATATGCGGTATGCATGATGAAGAAACGATATTACCTCGCATACGTAATTAGCCCCGTGGCTGCAAATACCTTATAGCCACGATCTACGTAAATGTCGTTCCATTATCGAGCAAATCACGAATTAAAAATATTCGTAAAATTTCAAAAAGATGTCATCGTTTCGTGGTTTTCTATCGTAGTCATGAAATTAATAAAGCCCCGACCTTTCGAATGGTGCGGGAACTGAGTCCGTCGCGTTACGAAAGTTACGGGGGCTAGATATTTCGGAAGTGCCGGCGTATATAACGTACAATATTACACACGTCGGTGCGAGTGCAGAGACAGAGAAGGTCGAAGAAGCTTCGTGGAGGATAGAGATGAGACGAAACTACGACTTCATTATGCCGAGTGAACGCAAAGTTTCGGCAAATTGAAGCACCTTGATGGCGCTCAACGACAGCGGCGGCAACAATAAAGAGACGACGTTGGTAACGCACACGAGCGCGCTGAGATTAACTACATCAAGCTGGTGTGTGGAGTTTCTCGAGCCCTTCCATCTCTTGTTTGATTCATGGAACCTTTCCCTACCCCTGGTGTCACATCCCCGGTACAGATTGTAGATATTTGAAGCTCTAGTCTCCCGTACATACACAGCAGTATACAGAGAATTCGTAACTCGCGCGAGAAGTGTTCTGTTTGTCTTTCGACAGACGTCAACGTCGAGAATCGAATACTTTGTCGCGCATATACATCAATCTGTAGACGACGATGTACAGAGGCTACCGGTATGATAACGTGAATTTTCTCCTAGGAATCTCCATTTAATGACGTGTCTTGTCGAACCGTCGTGGAAGCTTTTAGTTCTGAGCGCGTGTCGCACACCGGGAATTTCCTCTCTCTTTCAAAAAGACGAGCTTCGTCATCAGTCAATCACTTTGTGCAATTCATGGTAAAACCGCGTCAGACGACTTTGCGGTTTGTATAGAATAATGACAGAAGGAAGAAATCTGCTTAGGATTTAATTTGTCGTAAATCTGTTTCTCTTCAAAATTGAGCAGATGAAAATCTCGCAAACGGGCCCGTCCGTATATCTTCTGATGTGTCGCAAAAGCAGGAAACGTCTCGGGAAGAATATAACACGCGTTACGCACACAGCGGGGAATGTTAGCATGAGGGGTAAAATGTGAAAATGTTTTTCCGCAAAAGGACAGAGAAACAGGGACGACAGCTTACAAATATATATATTTGTCGGGGTGTATGTATATACAGAGATGGAAATAAACACGGGGCGTAGTTTTCTGTTACGATTTTGAGTGAGTCGCTGGTGGCGACGTCGACAAAGTTGCGACTACGCTCTTCGCTGCTCTCGTCCTTACGCCGTCTAGAATCCGGTGGCTCTCTCTTTTCTGCTCCGCGTGCTCCTCGCGCCAGACGGGAATTATTCTCCGCGCGGAATGACACTGTTTCATGGGGATGTAAACCCGGGCGACGTTTCTCTGCCTTCGCCGAAATAAATGGTACTTCCGCCTTGAGCCCATTTGTTCTGCAACGAGGCGACCCCTGGAGGTACACGGAAACTCTCGCGCGCAATGTATAACTGTATAAAAGACGATGAGGATCCGAGTGAGAAAGGGAGAAAAAGAGCGAGAGAAAGATTCGAGAACGAATAAAAGAGAGAGGCCCCGAGATCGTGTTTGGAAAAAGGATCCGAGATTTTCCTTCCGGTTATAAGCCGTAATGAAGAAAGGGAAAAGAGGATCCGAAATAACCTTAAACTCGGAATAATCGTCGAATAATTATTATTATTCCTCGAGTAATTAATAACGCAAACTTCGCGGGAGCTCCATTTGTCCGAATTATTTTTACGACTGGTAAGCGCGCGCTCGTAAAGATAATTGGAAATGTTGTTTGGAAGCAGGGTATGAGTAATAGTCGTTAACTAAAAAAAAATAATACAAAACTTTTCTGTATATTTTTTTCCCAGTGTTTTTCGTGATCGAGTTTTTCTTACGCGGGTCGCGTTCGTTTATTCTTTGACGACAGTAATAAGGTATCTCCTTCGAGGGGCAATGATGGAAGGATGAATGAATTTTTCAATGCGCCCTGCCGAGATCGAGCGTTGATAGAAAAAAACGTAGAACGACGTACAGAGAAACGAGGGAAGAAACGAGCTGTGGGAACACAGTAAAGAAGAGTAGAGGGTAAGAAAAGGGAGACGTGAGGGAAAAATAAAAAGCGACCGGCGGCTATCGAGAGTTCAGGAGCTTGTTTTTTCCTCGCGTGTGTTTACGCGGCGTGCGAGACGATATCGTGCGCCGTTTGACCCGAGAAGATAAACTATACCCCGCCGCATATCGCACCAGAGTAAAAGGTTCCCTAACGGGATACGTGTAGTAACGATATGTGTACTTTATTTTCACACGGACGGTCCGGAACGCGTGAGAGTGCGCCTCCGGATAAATTCATGGGTAAAGCTCGGTCTGAACAATGGGAGGAAAACCGGCGACGGCGATGTCCCAGCTGAGTTTTACGATCGCGCGAGCGGACGAGCCAATCGCTCCGAAGAAATCGAACCGCTCTCTCTTCCACCCCTTTCGCGTATCTTCATGTCGGATCAGTTTCGATCTCCGAACCACGAGAAGCGTCCAATCGTGATGTCGCAATCGCCGTACACTCTCACACAGACCCATATTTACACTCATAAAACAAGCCAGAATACGAATAAGTATTTCTGCCTTCTCGTATATACGTCTTCAAAATTTTATTTTCATCGAAATATTCGATTTCTGGATGATTACCGCGATGTTGAACGTTATTTTTTCACGTTCATCTATAAATTTATTTCTTGCGCAAATGTATAAAAAGCTTTGATCAACGAGCTCCGCAAATAATTTCGCCGGGAGGTAAACTCTGGGCTTTCTCATCGGTCCTCCTGTCCAATGGATTATAACTGGCGGTACGATAAATTATATGAGTTACAGAAGAGAGACGGCAAAGATGGGAAAGTGCGGGGAGTATTGCGAACTACAACTCGGACGTGTTTTCAACGAGCGAAAATGTCGCGTCCTCCCGCTTCGGGCTATCACCGGAATTTACCTCGCACACATGTGTACGAACCCGCGTGTATGTATAGGTAATTCAGGAACGTGGACCCATGTACATACAACCGTGTATACGTTGTTCTATAACCCCCTGTACGAACACTGTACCGCGTTAACGTTACCTCGCATAATTCAATTTCGCACTGCGGCTAGCCTCAGTCCTCTTTTCCTCTTTCTCCCTCTCTCATTTCTACCCGTATATATGCTGCCGAATGCGAACTGTAATGCGCTCTCCCATTTAGCGTACAAACGCTAAAATTTCTTAATATTTCATCGAATTCTGTAAAAGTGGCGACCGAAATTGCGAAAAAAAAAATTGTTGAGCTTTATTTTCTCGTCATGTGAATATAAAGCTTTAAAATTGAATAGATATCCACACGCTTAGGTTTTTTTTTCATTTCATAGAATTTGATAACAAAATAATTGTCAAAAATTCTTTAACAATTTAAAACGCTAGTACAAAAAATATTTTGTTGAGAGTGCTGTCAATTTTATATCAAAAACAAAGGGAAAAAATTAATTTTTTCGAGAGCGTAGGTGATTGAGAGCGACTCTGTAGAAAAGAGTGATGGGCACTTATATAATCGCCAAATGAAGGGTTTTTCAGTGAACGTTATTTTTAATTCATTGGCGATTACAATCATAAAAATGAGAATGACAATAACTTTCAATGACATTAAATAATTCGGAAATACAGAAATTCAAAAAAACAAGTCGCGAAACTTCTTCGTAAGACGAAACGTTTGTTACTGAATTTTAAATACAAAATGCATCAAAATTTTGATATTTTCATAATCTCACGAATTGAAAATATGAAATGCTGAAAGTTTCATTGGATTCATATATACATATCAGCCTCATGTTGCTATTATGAAAAACAAATTTCTTACTATAAAAATACGTTAATGATTTTCATATAAATTCGAAAACACTCGTCGGTAACATAATTTAAAATGTTGCAGTTTGCGTACACACACGTCACAGAAACCATTTAAACTTACCTTCTGCTTTACTTGCGCGGTTGTAATTTCTGATGTAAAACGTATATGCTCCACGGGCGCTTCAAGTTTCTCATTAAGCGAGATAGAAGGTTTTAGGGCCGAAAAAGCAGGAGGCGGGGGAAGAAGGCTCTTGTCACGGATCGGTGAATCTGCCGCGGAGAATTCTGATTAAGGAAAGTTTTGTAGCGTGAATGATACGAACGGTGTACACTACATCAACGTAGTTTGGACTACAACGCGTAGTCGAGCGTGTCATTGTATTGTTACTGTATGAGTTTTGGAGGCCGAGCGGGAGACTCTGCGGGAATCCCAGTGTTTCGACGTCACTGGTCAGCCTACGGCTATTTTCGCTTTCGTGAAACAGTATCCACATTCCATATCCCCCTGAACAATTGCCATTATGAAAGGAAATTCTGTGCCACGTTTTTTTTTCATCTCGTCCTTCCCCGTTATTTTTTTTTATTGCACGATTCTATCGCGCAAATTAACAAAGAGGGACATTGTCCCGAATATCTGGAGCGAGAAATGAAAGTGGTCCGGTCGGATGAAATTCGTAATTAGAATGCTCAACCTACCGAACGAAATTCGGAAGAATCGCTGGACAATTAAAAACTGGGTGCATAAAAAAATTGGAAGTTTGACAAAAATGTTTTACCGTTTTTTTTTCGTTGTCTAGTTCTGTCACCGAATGAAGTGACGATGAACGAGGTTCGTGCCAAGGATTTTCTTTCGTTTTTTTTTATTTATGTCGGATCATGATGGCCTCGAATCGTTCGTAATTTTTTTTTAGTCTTATTATGCAAATATCGCATATCCTTTGCCAAGCGAGATGAAACGAAACCGAGCGAGATTGTTTTACGAGTGAAGGTACAGTTTATCGCTTTTCCCTACCACAAACGCCCTTGGGGATGTATACTTTGGCTTAAGTGGAAATTTTATAGATTCGCGGGCACTTACCGGAGTGCAAACTCCATTGGGATTCCTAAGCTTCCCATGGAAGTAGAATATTCTCATTTTATAAATATTACGCAACGACCATTTCTCTTTCTCTCTCTCTCTCTCTCTCGGTTTCATCTCGTTCTTGTCTCCCCACCAAGATCCAAAAGAAAAACGAGACTGCGAGAAGAGTGAAAGGATGTTTGCGAAATCCTCGAATCTCTTAGAAGAGACAAGGATTTTAAAGAAACGAGAGAAAATCTTGAGACGCTTTTTTTCCTCAAATTTCCGATCTCCGATTTGTCAGAAATAAATTTACGATCCTGGTCGGGTTACAGGTCGTTGTATACTCGATACCTTTGGAGTCACAATTCCAGAAAGAGAGAAAATGAGAGATAAAATATACAAGATAATAGAAGGGAGAAAAAAAGAATTTTCAAAATCCATGCGATTCCCGGCTTCAGATGCGGACGAGATATTTTCAATTTCTTCGCAAAGCCATCGTTTCTCCAAAGACACGATTTTCGCTAGTCTCGAGATTGCCATTTCAAACGTCTTTGATTCTCGAGTAAAACTAAAGGCCGTGACGGAGAAGTCGAGAAAACGTTCGCGTTGCAAGATCTCTGGTGACACACAGGGCGGAAATAGCAAGACAGCGAGAGAAGAAAAACCTTTTTGATTCGGAATAAAAGAGAAAGTTGGAGGAGAGAAAACTTCTATTTCATACTTCGACTCCGGCGCTCTCAAAGAAATGTGGGACAGCGAAAATATTCTGAAAAGAAATCCAAACACCTGACTGGCCAAATGTTTAAAAAATATTTAAAAATATTAAAATCTCTACCAGATGAAAAAATTAATATTGATAAGATTCAATAATGCAATGTACCAAAATTATTTCTATTGAATAACGATTTTTTCTTATTAAATTTTCAGGTGATATTAGGGTCGAGGTGAAAGTGCCAAAAGAATCAGAACTCGGTGGAACTGCGGATTTGAGATGCGAGTGGGGTTTAATGGGAGGAAAAAATCTCTACTCCGTCAAGTGGTACAAGGACGATCACGAATTTTTCCGTTTCATGCCGACGAATCTGGATAGAATACAGACATTCCCGCAGCAAGGAGTACTGATCGAGGTAAGTTCCGACCACTTTTGTACCGAGCCCATTCATTTCAGCTCCCGCACTTCTTCGGTTCGAGGAACATTAGCATATTAATCCAATCAAGGAACTTCGTCGACCTTCCGGCGGCGTCTCTCACTCTCGTGCCGAGACTTTATTTCCCCTGCTCATAATCATTAGGGCACCAAATCAGGAATTATTGCTCTCGAACGATACGTTAATTTACGCGAAATTGGTCAATTAAAAGAGCCATCGGGATCACCATATTCTTCCTTGATTGGGCGACGAACTGAAGGACGATACGACGAATTAGAGTGACGATAAAACGAACGAGAAAAATGATGAGCCGGAGGGGAAAGGGAAAAAAATAGAAAAAGGGAGATAGACAGAGATGACAAGACGGCAATGAAAAAAGGTGGAAAGAGAAACGCAAAAGATGGGGAAAAAACGGCTCGATCGTGGCAAACTATTATTCCGGTATCTCGCGTTTTATCGTCCGGTTACCCGCGGCTGCTTGCGCACACAGGTGCCGCGACACGGACGAGCCAGACTTTCCGGGGATCTATATACGAGCCGCTTTTTTTCTTTTCTTTCCTCCTTTCTTTTATCGCGAATTTTCCTCCTCGCTTTTTCTCACTCAATACTCTAACGCTCATCCGCTTGAACTAACGCAAAACAAGAAGGAAAAAACGAAAAGAGTGGGAAGGGGAACGAGGAAGAGAGAGAGAGAGAGAGAAAAAGCTTTCGCAGCGAATCTTTGAAAAGGCGAACGGGACTGCGGAAAGACTTTTTCTCTGCTCGGGATGTAGGAAAATTCATGGTTTCCGCTCGTCTACCGAATGTACGGTGCACGTGCATGTACGAATCGAGCTTTGAAACACAGCATGAAAAGTGGGCGAGCGGGAAAGGGGAACAGAGACAGGTGAGAAGACAGACGCTTCGAGTTATTTCAAGTTTGAATACGCGGATGGAAGGAATATTCCCCCTTTTTTGAACTTATTCAAATACGTCAGAATCCTTTATTTCGCTCGTGTTCTTTTTTTTACCTTGTGCAATTTCATTCTTGAAACATAAAATGAAAGGAAAAAAATTCGCATGAAATTCCATGAATTACAGATCGGGAGCTTGAGATTCAGCGAAAATGATGAGCTTGAAAATCGAGTCGGGAAGTTCGAGAAATTTCCTCTCGAGGATCGACAGAAAAATTTTGCATTTTGGGAGGGTAGAAAAAAATGAGGGTGGTTCTAATGGATTTTCATCCTTGGCGAAAGTTGTAAACAGCATATTCAAGTACAAAGCGTAAAAGGAGAACGTATACGAGGGTGTTAGCTCGCGTGCAACATTGAAAGAGAAGAGCCCTTTGGTCCTTCGCAACATTGCTCTCGATCGTTCGACCTGAATGGGACTTTTCGGAAAGGAAGGGTTTTTGCCAGTGGCATGAATTGCCGTTGGAACGACTTACCTCTTCGCAGTTTTCTTGCCAAAACGATTTCAATCCCCGGAATTCCGCAAAGTGGCTGAACGTGTGTACGTGGCGGAAGCCTGGGCAAAGCTCAAACCAAAATGGAAAAGAAAGAAAAGGGAAAACCTGAGGTGCTGAGGGAGAATAAGGCGAAAGAATCTTCGTGCAGTTGAGAAGCTTCCTTCCGGTTTCGTGAAAAGCTTGATCCTGGGACTGGAGTCAAAATTGATTTTTCGATTTTGTAACAAGTCAAAGACCATATTCCAACTCAACATTTTTTGGACTCTATATACGAAAAAAAGGGTTTTTATTTCGAAAATCAGCTTCAAAAAATCTAACTAAAGAAATTTAATTATGAACTTTTTCATGATTTTTTTTGCAAGATTAATATAGGAAGAAATAATAGAAAACTGTTTTTTCCATAAATTTCGCAATAAATTTGAAGTTCGCACTAAAAATAACTGTTGAAAAAACTTCATTTTTTAAGCAATTATGCGAATTTCTATTCTTTCGTTCAAAATTTACCTCAGAAATTCCAAAATCTCTTTAGAGCCGTGCATGCATGATCCCTCTTTTATTCAGGGTGCTTTTAAATCATCAGTGGCAATTTGGAAGAAGATGAAAAAAATGTACAGCAGGAGGGAGGAGTTCAATCTTTTCTTCGCAGAACATTCCTCTCTTGTTTGCCCGTTCCATTCATTCGATGAGCTTGTATGAGAGTAAGCTACTTTTTCAATGGTTTCGTTGTATTCTCTCAGGTTCATCGCGCTTTGGTATAGTGTACGCGAAATCCGAAGCAATCAATCTTCCGAACTCCCCGCTGTTGCCTCCACAGTTTTTACGTTCCTCCCCCCCCCCCCTGTTCATCCATTTCTCTTGCGCATTCTCTCTTCACGTCTTACTTCTCGAATTCCTTTCTCCCGTATTTCCGCTCTCTCGGCAGAAACGCCTTCCACCTGTGTCGCAAAACTTTCCCGTGCAACATGTAGACGCACTCGTTCGCCCTTTTGCTAAAGCCACCGGCGAAAGCTCATCCAACCAGAAAGCTCCAGTCAAGTGTAAACGCTGTAAGAGTATTGTGATAATTCCATGTGGAACTTGAGTAACGAGACCTAAGCATGAATCGTTGCATCGTCTTTTTTACGAGACAGCTTTCTGCATCGAGATCGAGAAACATCGCAGATTGTAGAGTTGCATGATTTGATAAAAATTTTATTAAATTTTTTTTCAGATTTATTCCTGAGGCAGTGACAAAATGACGAGCAAGATATCTCTCGTTGATCGAGGAACGAATGGAGTTATTTCTTATCTGCGAGACAGCGCGGTTTCTTTTCATCCTGCACCGATCGATTTATTTTTCTTCGCTGCAGCATCATCTGAAGAGATGTCTCTCGCTGTCGACGGAAGATCTCCAGGAAAAATTCTCGGCGGGTCGTCAGTGCGCTCGGGACTCCTCGAATCGCAGAATATCCTCGCTATCGCGCGTACAAGACTTTTTCCGCGATTGATAGTCGAAAATAGGAGTTACAGAAAAATGGGAACAGACGTTTCCTCTTTTTTCGCTCGTTCCTTTTCCTCGGTTCGCATTGTATTCCCATCCGTCTGTATCTGCACATTCGATTCTTCCTTTTGCCCGTGCTCGTAACGATTTTTCTTTTGTCAACGAGATATGCCGGAACATGCTCTACTCAGAAAGTAGTCCCGATGATCGGTGTCTCGTCAGGAACTCGAACGTACTCGAGATTTCGGAAGTGACGTCTGCGCTCGAAACTTTTCCCTCGTTATCTCACCTGGGGAATTCTTTTTCTTACTTTCGAGGCGCGATTTTTCGTTCTCCTCTCATATACTCGCTCTCCCGTTCTAATATTGTCCCTCCTTCCTTGAGAACGGTCCGGACACAAATGAAAAGTCCCCCCCCCCTCCTTCCCCTCGACCGGAACATTTGTGCGACGGACGATCCTGCGAGCCTTCTTGCGCTATACTCATGCAGCTCTCTCTTTACTCTTCCTCCGTAAATCCTGATGATCCTCTCTCTCCGTCGAAGGATTTCGCGAACCGGAAAGAAGGTCACGAGTTTGCAGCTCTCTGTTTCTCGCAGTCCACTTCCTCTCCCGGCGATCTCCAACCCGTCATTGTGTATACTTTGACGAGAGTTTGAGAATAGAAGGCAAGGAAAGGTCGTAAGTTGACGGTCCGCGAAGAGAATTTTCCACTCCGGTTTGTCTCAAACTTGGATTCGTTTCACGAAATCTTATTCCAACTTCGTTTCCCAAACATCTCGATTCGCCGTCCTATACCGTCTTGCCTTTTGTTCACGTTCGTGTACACTCGAGTGTACACACACGATCCCAAGGATCATCCGATGCCGAGATAGACCTCAAGGGTATTTCAACCTTAGTTCGATAACAGTCTAGAAAATTGTTCGCCCAGTTCGTGAGACATTTCTTTCAAACATTCATAAAAAAAAGGAAGGAACTTTCATTTTATCCAGGAAGAGCTTTCAACTATTGTTTTCCACATTTTGTTATTAATTTGTTATTATAAAAACCGAAAACCACTAAAATAAAATGTTAATTGCATTGAAAAAAGTTACAACGTGCGGATCATTGAACGTGAATTGATATAAATTAATGAATTTTCAGGAGAGATAAAATATTCGGAGCAGTGCACGCAAATGGCTAGCTCCGGGTAACAAGAATGTACGAGGAAACGAGCGACGGAGAGAATTGAATAGGAAACGCAAGGGTGGTACAAGCAGTAGAGGCGAAGAACGAATTAAAGGAAGTGAATGATGAATATAACTCCCGTACATCTGTACTATCCGCGCAAAATGTTTAATCCACGCTTAAAATCGTTGGACAAGAAGGAGAGGAAACGAGAACTATGGAAAGCTTTTCAGTGATCCTTCATGCATGTATCGCGTGGTTCTTTCTTTTTTTGTCTTTCGGCTGCGATTCCCAACCGTTATTGTTGCACGTCCTGAAATTTTCACGGAGTGTAACCAGCATCGAGATAAAGAGAATGGAATAATGGTTCGCTACTGGAGCCACCAGGAACAACTTTGAGAAGCATTTTCAGCTTGCCGAATGGAGAAATTCTCGTATATGGAATACACAAAATATACATACAAACGAAAATCCGCAGAAAGGCGAAAAACGCGTCAAGCGTCGTGTGAATTTGAAACAAAAAGATTTCTCGCCACGAATGTATTCGGGATATCTTTCTTTTTCAATTTTCATTCGTACCTATTAAAGAGGAAATTAAATGAAGTCTTCATGTATTTTTGCTCATTCCCCGTTAAGTCGTACATTCCCTGATATAAATTTGTCCCTTTTTCCCGTCTTTGAAGCGCGTTGATTCTATTTTCCATTTGGCCTCTTCAGAAGTCTCTTTATTTCTGCAAGAATCTTGTTATACCTGCGATGGGATGAATACTTTCGGGCTTTACCATCGGGTTATCCGTCTTATCGCGATGGCTAATAGCAGTGCAGGTTATATCTCTTCTCTGGGGAATACCCGCGCTGACGTAGCTGGCCTGCGGTCCGGAGAGATGATAAAAAAAAGGACAGGGAAGAAAAAAGGATCGGCGCTGGGGAGGAAAAAGGGGAGACAAAAAAATTACGAGCCATTGGGGATGATAGTCTATGGTAGGGATGCAACGAAAGATCCCGACGTTTCTCTTACAATTTCCGGCGTTGTATTATACCCTGGAGCTTGCGCGAGGAAGTCACTCCTGGGCTTGTTCCCTCGAGAACTTTACGCCGACGTTTATAATAAGCCAGAACAGGCATGCGGTCAAAAGTAATTTCCATAATCTCGGTAGAGGAAAAACGATGCGAGCTGATAAGCCCCGGCTTCTCATTTTCTTCGACGAGAGCAAAAAAAAACGAGGAAAATCGGAAAAATGAAAATTATACTCCGGAAACGCGGAATTTCTCGCAACTAGATCAAGCGGAAATCTTCTCCACCTTCTTTTTTTTTGTTGCTATTTTATTACCCCAGAAAGTCTTTACTCGATTCCAGCGCTGCCGTTGGAGAAAAAAAAAAAATTAAATTGGGTGGCGAGAGAAAAATAAGAGGGGGAGTGGGTGGAGGAGAGTGTGAGCGAGAGAGGGGAGGTCAAGTAATTTTCCTCGGGGTAATAAACTAAAAGCGTCTGCCATCCAAACTGAGCCTCTTTTTCCACCTAGCGCCCACTCAAGCCTTCTTATATACCAAAGTCTTTCCTCTCTTCTATCCCTTTACTCTGTAGACGGGCACTCAACGAACAAGATTACTTTTCCCATCACTGAAAAACTTGAAAAAAGAGGGGAAAAAGGCGAGGAAAAATATAACAAAAAAATGGAGTAAACTGGGAAGAAGTCAGAGGATAGGAGCATGCTTCGAGCTCACAGCTTTTAGCATCTGCATTCTGACTTGGAATAATTCGAAAGTCTTTTGGATACTGAGGAAACAAGTGGAGGAGGGGCACAAGAACAGGTGGAGAGGGGCAGGGGGGTGGGAGCTCGGAAGGAAGGAAGGAAGTGAAGAGATAGGAGTCCGCTGGAATGGGATTCGAAAGTTTTAGTATAAGAGTCTCTTAGACTTGGCTTTGGTCTTAGTTAAAATTGCCTCGAATCACTCTGCGCCCCGTTATAAGAGCCATATAGATATATTTGCGAGTATATCAAGCGGATCCTTACCTCCACCCGGGTCATAGACGAAGGGCAGAGAAACTCAAAGTAGCTGGTGTATAAACAGCCGGATGTCGATTTAATTCTTCGATACCTGTGTGTACGATATTTAAACTCCACAATCTCTCCGACGATATTTCTGATCCGCTATCTTGGATCCCTTCCAGTCTTTTATCTTACTTTGGCCTTCCGATGCTTTCCACAAATTTTCGCTTATCGAACGATCCCGAAATAAAGGAGCCGAATAAAAAAAATAATTAAGACGTTTATTTTTTTGTACGGTTTTATTCAGTATTTATTTGTTTGATCGAAATTGCGAAATAATCGATTTCTGGTACGAACGCGCACAACGTTTTTCGCCTGAATGCCCAAACGGAAAATATCGTCGACATCCTTTACTTTTTTTTAGTCTTTTTTTTTTCATTCGTGCCTGGGAATTCAGATCGCTTTTTCCGACGACACGAAACCTGTGCCCGACCGTACGTAATCCGCTGAAAGAGAATCATAATTTTTCTTTTTTTTTCTCCATATATACAGCTGAGGGAATATTTACCCCTTGTCATATTACGTCCCAAGAGCGTTTGACGTTCGCGAATTTTTTGAGCCTTCATGTCGCAGTTTATTCTCACCCTTGCTCCTTTTTTTCATGTCGTCACTCTAGAATTTTCGTTCAATATCAAACTGATATTTAAGGTTCAATAAATATTGAAAATACGGTATTTTATACGGTTCGGAAACAAATTCTGCAAGCACTGCGCGTTTGCTTTTGTTCGCGTAAATTAAACATTTTTACCGGCTCTCTCGCGTCCACGTTAAAAAGTTGAAAAAATTGCGATCCATTGTTCTTTTTCCATTTCGAGCCATTTCTGTTTCAATTTAATATTTCTGGTAATTCAAAAAATCGCCACGCGATGCCACGAACAGGAAAATGCGCACTTACCCCCGCGAGACAAACAGCGGGTGAAAACAATTTGATGCTTTATAGAATTTTCCCTCTATATATATGAAAAGGAAGAAAAGGACCGAAAGCAAGCAATCTCAATTACTGGATGAGTATCAAAATTTATCTTCCGCTTTCCAGGGTGCCATTCCGAACAATGGAAGGTTCTAGAAAATTAAAAGCGATTATTTTTTTCGATTCAGCGATGCGAATTTCGTGTATGACAGGAAAAAAGAGCCAGTGAGAATGAAGGCAGAAGAAGGATGATAAAAAAATACAATTGGCCCTGGATAGAGGCGGAAGAACTCAAAGAGAAATATACATTGTTCATAGTCGCTTGAAATTTACTATGTACTTAAATATTACGTACATAGACACAGACACAAATGCAATAATATAAATCTAGTTATATATTATATTCCTAGTGACAGATAAACCGCGGAACTGTCTTCTTCCTCAAATCCTACTTTTTTTACGAGATAGCGCCCGAGTATACGTTTGCCAAATGTTCTTTTTCTTCCATCTCCCTTTTGGTACGTATGCGCGGTTCCCCTCGGTTCGTACAGAAGTATACGAAAAATGTATATAAGCGGTAGAGGGACTGTGTATATTTATAGCGTAACAAGTCTGCCAGCGTAATATCCACGAGGACGTACTATCTTGACCGAAACCGGTAAAAATATTACGAACCTCATCAGTCACGAGGGCTTTAAAGAGAGAAGAAGCCTGCACGGGGGCGAGATCCGTTGCAAAAACGTATCCTTGGAAACCAAGTGGAAAAGTAACGGGAAAAGTCTACAGGAAGTGAGGAAAAAGTAACGGGTGAGAAAGAAGGAAAAGAGTATGAACTGCACTCGATCATCCGTGTGTATATCTGCCCTCTCGGCATTTTCTCACCCTTAACTTTCATGGACTCTTGCTCTGCTTTGTGTAAAGCTTCAGGGAAAGAAAGGAGAGAAAAAAGAAATTCCACCAAGACATGGGTCTGCGGAATGAGCGTATGATTGGAAAAATTGGAATCGAGAAGCAACTATAAGGGATAGATCGGAAATCAATCTGCCATATATCCGATAATCCAGATGACAAGAAAGACACCTGCCTGGAAAATTTAATATGCCCTGGAGCTAGTGCCAAAACTCGTAAATTCTAACGGAGCTTTGACCATCTTTGAATGGCTAAGACGTGAAGAATGTCCGGAGAGGTTCAATTAATTGGATACTGTGGTTTGTAACCGGACTCTTTGCGCAAAGGTATGAATGTACGGTGTGGTATTAAATTCCCAGGCTACTGAGCAAGAACCGATCGCTAATTGGAGGACGCGAGCCAGTTCTGGTGTTATATACATATACACCGGTACGGTTTAAAGCGTCCCAGAGAAGTCCGATTCGAGACAGGTTTAACGTAGTCCAGCAATCAAGCCTGAGCTCTCAGTGAATTATCGATAAGCCCCTGGAGTGTCCAAACACCGAGTCTTGGGGATCAATCCTACAACGCGTGTGTTCTCCCCTTCTCCGGTAACGTGAATGATGGAGGTGTACACATCGAAGGAGAACTCACTCTCCCTCTGTGGAATAATGCGGCACAGGATCGACATATTCAGGAGTCGGGAAGTTCATCCTGCGATATATCCGCTGATGAAACTCGTTCCATCAGGCCATCGCGAATGAGAGGCTAACTGCCGCCAAGATTGAGGGATTACGGCGAAGAGCTTTCAAGGAGCGGCGAAGTAATTTCATTGCAGCGAATTCCCAGATTGATAGCGAGATCCCACGCTTTCCTCGCAATTTACGACCTCCGGCGCGTATGAGCGCGTTTTGAAATATTATTCCGCTCGCTAACTCGGTATCATTTATCTAAATCTGGCATACGTATGTGCAAGCTTTCGTTAGATCGTTGATGGAGATAAATACACAAGCAGAATGCTACAACCGACTGTTCCTTATGCGGATCCAGAGTTTCTGCTGAAATGAGTGACTTCGAGCAACAATATGAGATTCAATATTTATTCCTGAGGTCTTGCCTCAAGGTTGATAAATATGTTTGCATTCAACTACCGCATACACAGCATCAATTTTAACTCTAAGATATTTGTTATTCTGTAATGATGGGCACTTTTGAGAATTAAGTCCATACATTTTTATTCCATGCAGAAAGATTTTTTTATTAAAAAAAAAATAGGTCGCTGAAAGTGGACTGGTTCCCTCTCTCGGTCGATGAAACATCTTTTTTCGTAATTCGAGTCACGAAGAGCGAGTCGAAGCTTTCGATCGAAGGAACAGCGCGGGATAAGAGGCCGAGAGGATCTCTCTCGAAAGTCCGGACAGTGGAAAACAGGATCTCGTTTCGGTCGGCGCGATGGGACGGAAGAGGAGACGGAGTTAAAAGAGAGGTCCAAAGAGACGGTGAGAGTCTCATATAGGACAAACGACGTTACCCAGGCTTCCGCGACACGTTTCTCGTCGCGGTCGTCGGAGACACTCATGCCCGGAATAAGAGCTTCATAGGAATTTCCACTAGCGGTTTTTGCACCACCCTTCCTTTTTCCCTTCCTCTCTTTTCCTCCCCGCAAAACCTTTACTTAAGCTTACCGGAACACTACGCCAAGTACGATCCTTCCTCAGGAACTCCAATTGAGTCCAAGAACCTCAATGGTTTACAGAAAGTGCACAGGTGGAAAATGAAAAGTGATACCATCTGTTTTTCCCCGCCTCATTTCTTGCACTTGAGCAAATCTTTTGATTGCAGATAAATATAATAAAGATTGTGAAAATTAAGTTATCTTTATTTTATTATTTTATATCGCTGTGGATTATCGGCAGCGAAATAACAATGTTTCAATTTAGTTATTATGGCATTGCTTTGGAGGTGAAAACCTTTAATGCATTTAGGATCAATCTCGTTTGCATCGATAAACAGTGGAAAAATTTGACCTAAAACCAATCGTTCAAAATTTTCAATCTCTTTTTTGCTTCCAACTCTCCTTTTTAGCTTACACCAGGAGGAAATCTGTCAGACTTTTGCACGGGGTTAATACGTAAAATACAGTTTGGTTTGGCGAAGGTTGAAAGAAAATCCCGTTGTATATCCCTCCACGTCTATTAAGCGAGGATTACCCAGGTCGTCTCGATTCTCCCTCGCAACACCCTCCACTGATACGTGGCCGACTTGCAGGATCACTGAACGCAGTAATTTCATCATTCGAAGTCTTTGTTTTGCTTTATACAGGAAACTCTCCACAAAATTATTCCTCTTCCAGTTATTTTTGTCTTCATACCCTTCTTTCTAAAATTAGTACCGAACCCATTCACGCTGTCTGACAAATTATAGAAAACTATGATTTTTTAAAATCTCATCCGAGTTTGAAATTGTTATTTGCGAATGAAAATTATTTTCTGAACTTCCCAGAGAGCAAGAAAACGGTAAGAATAGCTACTCGGGAATTCAAGTGTTTTTTAAAGATTCGTATATAGCGACTGGAAGTGGACATTCGCGAACTCGAGGAAAGCCATTGAGCAAACAGAAAAGACGTCGTTGTCTGGAGGAAAAAAATAATAAGGAGAGACAGCTTTTACTTTTGCAGAGTTCGTGCCAATATCGGCGAACATTTCTTCGCTGCTCCATTACTCGAATAAATATTTATCTTGTATCGCTTTGCCTCCTTGTTTTCATCTTTTACTTTTCTTTTTTGTTTCAGAGAAAAACTATGAGCGAGAAGTCGATACGGCTGACGGGTCTAACTCTCAACAGCACCGGCCAGTACAAGTGCGAAGTCTCGACGGAAGGTCCGTCCTTCGCGACCGAATACAAAACGGGAAATCTCACAGTGATTTGTAAGTAAAAACAAAATCAAAAAACGAAGTTTACCAAAATTACCGTTTTAACATATGAACTTGAAGTTGATTAATTATAAGAAAAAAAAAGATTATAATTCGTCAACATTTGAAAAATAACATTTGCTCACTTGCGATTGTTTTCAACAATCACTCGCGGCTATGTTTCAGAATGATGCTTTTTTGTTTCATAGAGGATATTTGTCACTCTCTTTTTCCCAGAGGATTGAAACTTTGTTCTGTTTCCCCCACCTGAAAAGTTGAAACGCACACGTCCCCTTATCTTTGTGTGTGCAAATGTACATACAGATTTATTCTGAACTATATCGTAGCCTATTTCTATCTATTTTTCCTATCTCCGCTCGGCATTCTCTTGGATTATGCATGAGCTCGGTTTTGCCAGAAAAAAGCGAGAGAAAGAGAAGAGGATTGGCTTTTTGCTCGACATACCACTAGAAAGCTTTTCAAAGAGCGACCGCAGGAGACAGAGAATAAAAAGAATTTTAAAAAAATCAATTCCCTATGAATTCTCCTCGACACGAAAAATTATCGACGATGAATCCTCGGGAGCGATTCTTTAGCCGACAAAAATATTACTCCACTATCCCAGAGGAAATAAATTGCACGTGAAAAAAATTTAGATCGAGGTTTTTTTTCATCAGGAACACTTACGTGCATATAAAACTTGAATACAAAATCTGGAATTAATAATCAAAAGGAGAATTTTATATATGCAAAATAAAAGGGGACCGTTGAAAAAAATGCAGATCGAATTAGAGCGATTGCAGATATCGGGGTTGGAGTCAATGTAAGTGAAATCCAATTGTATTTCGGTCTATGCGTATAAAACACGGGGAGAGAATATTATGTACACGTGGCAGGGGGTCCATGAGTAGCTGGGATTTGATGTATTCGCGTCATCAAATTGAAATGCCAGCGGTGATGTTATACGTGGAGCCTCAATCACTCCGCAGTAGCCTGAGCAACGGGGAATTGACATTAATTAGTGATACGTTGCCCGATATCGAATGCACGTGGGCAGGACATCATTGAATGTGTTGGAAGAACGCTTCCGAACAAAAGGGCATAATTCTACCGAAATCTGTCAAATTCGCGTTCTTTTGAACATTAGGTCCTGTGACATCGTGAATCGAATTTCAGATTTTGAGGACCCCGCTCTATACATCAGAATTGGGAATATCGTCCGTGAGCGACCCGCCAGAAAATCCACCAACCCCTCTATCTTTCTCTCCTCTCGATTTTCCAATAGCGAATCCCCGATGAAATCTCCGACGCGTGATCCCGGAGGGGCTCTCTTTTTCGCTATTTACTTTTGTGCCCAGTTTTATCCACTTATCCCAATGTCCTGTCCCGCAGATCACAATATATTGTCACTGTGCATTTTATTTCATTCGTTAAATTGTTTAGTTTCTTCATATGAAATAATTAATGAAATCGTGACTAAAAATCATGAAAGACAACACACGAGCCAAACATGTCTTTTCGTCCGCTTTCTGAAGTGTTGATGCATTGTCAAAAATATTTCTCTTGATGGCTGAACACGACAGGGAATTATCGTTGTTATAAAATTAATCAAATAGCATTCGTATAAGTAAATCTCTCACCGTTAGAATCGCGTATTAGCGTTCAAATGTTGGACAAATGAGCATTATGAGGGAAACGAGGGCGCTTGGCACGATCTCGGACTACGGAAGAGGGAAGGCTGATTGTAGGAAGTGTGATTACATATAGTCGTGGCGATCCGCAGATTTGCCGGTGCGATCGCCGAGCCTCGAGTATTACGTTTATACAAATTGATCGTTCGCTTTGCTCGTTCGTAATTTAACGAGAGGAAGAGAAAGAGACAGGGCGAGAGTGAAACGGATGAAAAGGAAGGGGGAGGAGATTTAGCTTTTCTGCTAATGCTCGATGTACGGGTGTGGAATGAGCGCGAACCCGCGTGAATAATAACTACATCGAGTCGAGTAACGTTCCTAAATCCCCGAACGAATCATTCGAGCGAAACCATGTTCGAAGCTCGATCATTGCGTTCCCTCGTACCGTTTACCCAGATTGATCATTTGCGGTCATCACGCGATATAGACATTGTTCGGTTCCGTTATATACGAAATCGAGTCGTATTGTTGCATTATTTCGGCCTTTACTGCATGGCCAGTGATTCTCAATTATTCACTATCTTTCTCGTCGAAAAATCGATTTAATAACCTTTTCATTTTTAGTCATATCGCTGATAATATCAGAATAATTATTACGTCATTATTTCTCTTGATTTTTTAAATGTTTTTTTAATTAATCGTTTATTATATCAGGTTAATTTTACTTAGACGATTCCTCGAGTCTGTTCGCATGTTTTTCCAGCGCAATCGGAGCTTATCCGTAAAGCCATTTCCGATGTAGCTTAAGATTGGAATAATCTTCGGGGATGTGGAATATCCGTGTGTATGACTGGAAAAATATCGGATAAGTGGGAATAGAGCGGAAAGCAGTGTAGCGTTCACCCGCACTACCGGGAAAACTTCGCTCTTCTCGCGAGTCTTTCCTCCGTTTCTTAGATTTTCCTCGGGGGAAGCGGCTCGAGGAGGTCTCTCGCGGGAGCGCAGGTGCGCTCCCTGGCACCAGCTTGGTCTCGAGGAAAGCTTGCCGTAACGCCTTCCGTGCACTTATTAATATTATTACGGCTTGTATACATATACGACACGCAAGAATGCGATAGCAAGTGTTCTGAGAAATATAAAGTGCAGTCAACCATGAACGAGTAAGCAGACTCGCTTTAACCCATAAGCTCCCTTTTGAAATGAATGCACCCCTTAAAAGTAGTCGGCTTTTCTGAGCCGCTCTCATCATTCACAATTCATTATAATGTCTGCTAAAGTTGATAATAACTTTTTCTAAAAACTATAATAAAATCAATTTATATAATAATTAATTTAATTTAGTAATGAATTAATTTTAAACATAGAAAAAGCTGCAAAAATCGTGTAACCCATTTTCAAAAATGTACGTCTTCATGAATTTATAGTGATACGTAAGTACGATTCGTGTACAAATACGACTATAGATGTATGACCACAGTTATATATTTATACAAATCCGAGTGCATTCGTTCGCACAGGAAACCAGAAAAAGTCAAGCTGGCAATGTCAGCATATTCGCTTCGAAAAAGATGCGCTCTGAAAAAAAGGAAAAAAGGAACGGGAAGAATTCTGATGCGAGATATCTCTCTTTCTTTTCTTCGGTTCTTCCTTCTTTTTTCTATAAATAAAATCGTTGTGGACACAGTAGAAAAGTCAAGTAACGGACAAGGGTTTTGCGGACTGCTAGCTCTGTGGTTTTTTAGTCGCTCTGATACGGTACAAGACGAAAGTGAACTGAAAATTCTACGTCCGTGAAGATTCAGCGAATATACGTCGTACGCCTTTGTTCGTCGAGTTTACATTAGTCTGGAGAAATGTATAGGTCGTACATGCATGTACATAGGTTTACATATATTCAATATAAATATACATAAATTGAAAGGATGATGGCACACGTAAGGAGTGTTCGAAAAAATTCTGCAAAGAGGTGATCGATTCCGAACGTAAATATAGGTCCGTAAATCATGAGGTACGTTATGTCGGCAGACTCGAGTAAAAGGAAGAATCGTTCGATATGCGAAGCAACCTCCGAGAGGAGGAAAGAGAGACGAATGTTTTTGTGGCACCTCAAGAGCACTCTAGTTTCGAGAAACGGGGTTTTCTTATTCGAAAATCCGTACGGAAGGGTTCGTGAATTTTTTCTTAAATCTGCGGCCGCTCGGACGAAGGGATCCGGAGCGAGGAGAAAAGCGGATGAAGACTGTTCGCGTATAGTTCTTTGAGAGAGAACAAAATAGAGAAGTCGAGCAAAAGGCAAGCGATTCCGAGAGGATTAACGGAGTAGCGGTGAAATGTACAGAGAGATCGGAAAAGGATTGACTAAGAGTCGGCGGAGAAACGAGAAGGGCAAGGAAAGAGATGTAGAAAGTGGTTAAAGATGGGGGAGGAAATAGAGAACGAGAAAAGAGAGATCGAATAGACTAACCCTCTTTTTTAAACGCGCTCTATAGGCCGGGACACGCGATCACTTCGATACCTCGATGACTACATTTTCTATGCCTGTATATAAAATGAGAGAGACGTGGGGAGAGAGGATGACTCTTGGCGGAGATCCAACTCTGGTCAATCGCGAGTAGATAACCCAAACCTTCGTCGACATAGTTCTGCGAGTGAAAAGCTCTCCGACTCTGAGCCATTCTCAAGGAAAAAAACCGCAAGAATGGAAAAAGAGAAAAAAATCAATAGAAAATTCTCCTCAAAAAAGCTTTCTTGGATTATGTATAACATTTCGTAAATAATTACAAACTTTGTTTCATCTCTTTCCTGCTCTCTGGAATCAAAAGATTTACTCTTTCGGAATAGTAAAAACGTGCAAGTGGCACTGCAAATTGTTGAGTGAGATCAGGATGAATGGCGTGGCGAAAAAGCTCCGCGGGAATAAGATTTCGTCAAAAGGGAGAAAAAGAGCATCGAGACTTCACTGCTAATTACTTCTCCTTTCTCTATGTTTCTTCTCATTACAAAGTCGCGTAAGTTTTTAACTCGTTAAAGTATTTTAAGGTCGCAAGTATCGAGGAGAAAGAGAAAGAAAGAGATGACGGAACGAACGGCGGTTTCTCATTTTTCGTCGACGGTACAACGAGGCGTGCGCTTTTGACTCGACTCGAGTGCTCGAGGTAAAAGTCT
The DNA here is from genome assembly GCA_030522605.1 of Cremastinae sp. B BG-2022a. Lineage (NCBI taxonomy): Eukaryota > Metazoa > Arthropoda > Insecta > Hymenoptera > Ichneumonidae > Cremastinae sp. B BG-2022a. The sequence goes on along the minus strand of JAPYYX010000375.1, from coordinate 32,804 downwards.
CACTCGAGAGACGGAGAGCTCCCGCATCTCCTTCATATACCTTTTCGCAATTGCTCGAGGCGAACAACATAGTGAATCGCGAAAGAGATGGATTGTCTACACTGATGCTCCGAGTCCTTCGTGCTTCCCTGGACGAGTAATTACTTATCAACCGAATAGGATGTCCCGGGGAAAGGAACGACGACTCTTCCAGAAACAGAAAAGCTCTCAGACTGTTACGATCCCTCATGCGAATTTTCTCTGTACAATTCCACCATTCTTTCGTTTGTCTGATCTTTCGTTCTTTCTTCCATTCTCTGGTTCAAAAATAAAAAATATGTCCTCAAAAAATGAAGTTTTTCATATATTTTATTACTTCTCTTCAAAAAGATTCAAAATTGTACTTCTTTGTTATGTCACAAGTGTGACGGTTTTGCTGCAAGCGAAAAAGTGCAACCTGTCTGGAAATTTACGTCTGGTCCAAATCAGATCCCCACAAGATGCATTTTGTCTTACATGAGACACACTCTGGTGATGTATTTGAAATGTAACGTTCGAAATGAGAGCTATCACTTTAAATTACTTTAAAGATTTTTTCTATCAAATTTCAGATAAATTAATCAAGTACATATTAAATCGAATTAGAGCTATACGGATATACATTATGATTAGAATGATGAAAAATCAAATTCTCTATTTTCACACTTAGAAAAATCTATCAAACTAATTTTAGAAGTTATTCATTTGCTCATAAACGTCATTTCATTGTAATTTAATTTATAATTCTATCGATTTTTCGAAATAAATTTAATGTAACATGCTATCATTTCGAAAAATATTTCCTTGGCACTTTCCGTCGTCAGGTATCATTTAACCACTCATTCATTTGTTTGAAAATTCAATATATTATTCCACATATTTCTTTAAATATATTTTTCAAGTAACAGTAATCCATTCCGTATTTTAACAAATTTTAATCAGCGGAAGCACAAAGCTTCTACTGAGCAAAATCACGTGCTTCATAATTAGCTTTTATTGCGCTTAATTATGTGAAAGCATAGAAACGACGGATTCGCAATAATAGAGAATATGTACGGTCGCATCCATCTAAAATTACTGAAAATGAATTGCTAAATTTATCAGTCTAATTAGGTTTTATGTTTCAAAATTCCAAATAGGTATATATGCATATAACGCAAAATATCATTGTAACGTTCGGGAAAGAAAATTAACAGTTCATTCCGTGAGGAACGTGTATCGCGACATCAAATAGTGTGACCTCAAGTGATTTTTTCCTTAATTGCTCTTGGTTGTACTCTTTTCAAAATCGAATATATTTAATTACCTTTGTTTCAATACTATCAACGATACGTAAATAAATTTATCGATTGAAAGTGTGCACAAAGAGGAATGTAATCAATTGTTGCTTGTTCCTCTCTTTTATGTATAATTAACCGTTTCGAAGGATGCTGGGATGAAATGATAAATTCTGAACGGGAAGGAGAATAAGATACATTCACGAATATAAATTCGAGCTATTCGTTATCGCCGAAAATAATTTTGTTGTTCCATTATTCATAACTTTCGATAATTATTGAACAGGGTGGAACGAAGTGAAACACTCGCGCTCTGAAATATCGTTTTATTATATTTATTAGAAAATTGATTCAGCGAGAAAATTCGAATGAATATTGACACTCCGTTAATCAAATGCATATATTACAATACAAGCAACAAAAATATATTTCCGCGTTTGCAACAAGATACAATCTGAAAAAATGCCGAGATTGAAAGAGGAAAATCCGCAAACACATAAACGTATACATACCCGTACGAAAATGAAAATAAACATTGTCATATCCTGTACTGAACTTTTCGGGTGAAAAATTAAAAAATCACATGTATTTCTGCCAACAACTGAAAATTACACGGTGAGCATAAATCTTTGAAAATCCGGTAGTAATACACGGCAGCTATTGACATCAGACTGAATCAGAAGCGCGATATATAAAATGGACGACGATTCGAGAAAATCGCTGGGAGATTCATCGTGAAAATAAGAGCAAAGGAAATAACGTGAGGAATGAGAGAGAAAAAGGTACGAAAAATAATAAGAGAGGAGAAAATCGAAGAGCTGTATATATGTATAGAACAGAGGGTGAGATTCGCTCGCGATGCGATAAAAATGTCGAGGAAGCTTGAGAATTGAATTTTTCGAACGGTCGAACGAAAGGCACGGGAAGATGTAGAGGGAATAAAGAGGCAGGGAGAAAGAAGGACTTAAATGGAGAGAAGAATGCGGAGCGGAAAAAAATTTCGAGAGAAAGAGGAAGGAAAATATGTGAGGAAAGCGAAGGGGTAATAACCCGAGCAGCCGGCGGAAAGGACTCTTCTGCGTTTTAAGAGTGAAAGAACAAGAGAGATATGGAGAAAAAGAGGAGACCGGCAAAAAGAGTGGATAAATTTGTTCGAAGATACGGAAAAGAGGATCGAGGTACAACTGAAAATTTCCGGTGCAGCAGAAGTGGCTGGGTGAATTTTGGTGTATTAAGTTCCATGCTAGCCGCTTGGCTGGACTTGAAGGAGAGCTTACGAGGAGGAACGAGAATCCCGATGGGGAGGGTGAAAAATTCAGAGAGAGGGAAGAAAAATAAGGAGAGCGGAGGAAATTGGAGATAGTCCGCCTAATAATCCGCTCGGGTTTCCATATGGCACGTCTAATGTCGCGATTTCTATGATAACGTCGAGCTCCCTTGCACTCGTACCGAACTTTGAGCGCAAGCCTCTGACGACTTTTTCCATCGGTATTCCCGTCTCCCTCTCTCGCACTCGTCTATTTCTCTGCCAAGAATCTCGGTCGTTTCCTCGCTCTACGTACGTGCATATTTTTCCAACCCCAGGAGAATATTCTGTTCCCCCGAATGAAAAAAAAACTCGGATTATTCCTCGTGAGAAAAAGAAAAGCCTTCAACGACTTATCTTTCGAGATTTTAATCCCGGCTCTAAATCGAAAATCTTCTTCATTTCATTCGCGCGTTTTTCTGATCGAATTTTTATTTCAAATCCCCTGCGAATTATAAAACAATAAAGAATAAAAAACCATAATAATATAATTCGTGTAGATGGTCGCATATTCCAGTCTCTGAAATCCGTTGAAAACCTAACGAAAGGGTTTTTTTCAGACAAAATAAAAAATACTCGATAAAAAAGCTTATGCATCTATTACCGGAAAAATAACTTTTAAATTTTATAAAATAGTTAAAGAGTATAGAAAAAAAATTGTATTGAATCCTGAGACAAAATATAAGATCGGAAAATCGATACCAACGGCGTTTCCGCTCGTCCAACTACTTATAAACAAAATAAGTTCGAAGGAATATATACGCTGCAGTCACGAACCAATTTCTTCTCGATAACGTCGCGCGATTCCCGTATACATCACCTCACCCCACGAGAGTCTATAATACACACGTTTACACAGGCATTCCCACGCCCGCACAGCATCAGAGAGCGTATAAGTATTCGAGGATCCGATTCTCACGTTCGGGAACTCAGTTTCTCCCTTCCCGTTCAAAATTGAACTGCGCCCCCCGTTTCTTGTCGCTGTGCTCGACTTCGATAAAAAGATTAACGCGGTGATTAATGTTTCGGCCTTTTCTCCTCGTTCCTCTTCTATCATCTTTCTCGTCGCACAAAGACCGCGTACCAAGATCCGAGCGAGCATTTGTCTTGCAAATTTCCGCAACGTTAAAGTATTTCCATTTTCCAGGGCTGAAGAGCTTGAGGGAGTAAAGGAGGGGCGAAAATATACGCTTATAGAAAGGACGACGAGGACAGTGGGGATTCTTTGAAGACTCGGAGAATATATGAACTTGCCTGAGCGAGGACCAAAGGCCAAGGAGCTAAGGAGAAGGATAAAGGAAGAGAAGGAGAGAGAGGAAAATAGACGAAAAGAGCAAAAAGTAAGAAGGAGAGGAGCGTCTGAAGTGAAACAAACCGGGCGAGGCTGGAAAAAAGTAGAAAAAAGTCCTGGAGTCGGGGAGAAGCTGCGGAAACGAGATAGAAAAGAACGCGAGAGAGAACGAGAGAGGGGGAAAGATGAGTGAGGGATACATAGGGAAGAGGGCAGAGTACACGTACTTTCGAGTATCGTAAATATTCATGATTCTATAAATATTCATACTCAGCGTTCAAAGAGAATGGTGTAAAGAAGGAAAAACCGAGAGAAACGACGTCAGATTTCTTCCGGGAAAGTAACCCGTTTCCATTTCGCGTATAAAGGGGGGGGGAGAGACTCCCACGCCCTTTCTCTCTTCTCCCTCTCCTTCTCTCGTATGTCGTCACGGGTTGACGATGGAATAAGGTGGTCCGTGTTCTTTCCGTTTTCCTTCCTGGGCGAGGAGGAAAAGGCCTCGTCCTGACAGCTCCGTCGTCTGCCGTCTTCCTGTTCCCTTTTTTCTAGCCTTCTTTTTCCGACTTCGAAGGAGAACCTCACGGATGAAGAGAATGATAGATTGCGGGGGGACACTCGCTACTTGAGACATAAGGAAAGCGTAGCGAAAAGAGTGACAAAAAAATCATTAATAACATCTCCATAATATTTTCCAAAGTCTCGGAAAAATTATAAAAAATTATAGGAGGTTGCAGTCATCAATGACTTCTAAAGATAAATACGAACAAAAAAAAATTCATCCCGATCGGTCGAGTCGTTCTAAAGTGACGAGGTTACGGTAATTAATTTTTATGTACAATAGATATAGATTATAACTGACCCAGCAGACGTTGCCCGGCTACTGAAAAGAGATTATCAAAAAATGCTGTTTATTAAAAATTGTCTTTTCATATCCCTCAATAGCCGATCCACACGGTGGTTCGGTTGCTCAGGATTCAATATAAATTGATAAAATGTACATTGAAAACAAATAAATGCTAAATTTTTCAAATTCACTGTTCAACACCTTTGAAATGATACTGATTGTGAGATGTAGGCATCAAACGGCTCTAAATATACCCGCGAGATCCGATCGATAAATAATTTCCAGGAGTGGGGATAGAATCTTCTCAAGACGACTGGAAAATTCTTAATACATCGAATTTTTTTGAAATGGTGATCCTATAATCTAATGGAACTGTTCCAGAAGGAGTGGGAAAGATCGAAAGGTAAAGGTCGGGATGATACCCCCCCTTCCCAGGGGGGTGAGGGGATTTGTAGTTTTTGACATTCCAAACACAATGCCGTAGAGGTATCCCGGCAGTCGACCTCCCATAAAAAGTTATGGGGTTTTGAAATTTTCACATGTTAACAATCGATAAGGATGAGAATACAAAATGATGGCAAATAATTTCTTTATTTGATAGAAATTTGTCTGTAAAAAAACAATGATATTGAATTTATTTATTCCACTTCGAGATAATCGTTTTCGCTAATTGGAAACATGTACCTCATAGTTTTGAAGAAAGCCGGAATCCTACGTTTAAATTGAAGTTTGCGTTTAAACAAATATTCGGCAATGTATTCCGGCCAATGTTTCTGAATCCGTCCATATTTTGAAACCGCGCCTCATAGATCTCTCCATACCTACCCGTTCGATATTACCACGTTTCTATTAACTTGCTTTTTGGTACAAATTTTCAAATTTTGCGTGTGAGCTTTCGTTTCAAGAACCATGAAGTTATATTTGTGATTAACGGTTAGATGTTTATATCCGTTATCCTCCAAACATGTGTACGCGCGCCAACAATCCGAGTAGATGGTGGTACCCTCCTTGATATATTTTTTTTATTACTGAAAGTAATACGTCGGCATTGCGGGCTTCCACCGGGACTATGAACACTTCTTTGGTATTTCTGCCGATACCACCGAATACCCATTGTCCAGTAACGAGAGGACCTGTATGTTTTCTTTTGCTTAGCTTCACCTCATCAATTTCAACGATACAATTCGGGCCACCAATTGGTTTTTGATATTTTTTTACATAATTTTGGAACACCTAAAACGTGAATTGAATAAGCTCGATTTAAAATCAATAATAAATCAAATCAAATTAAATTTTACCTCGCGACAAAATGATGACCAGTCAATAGCTGTTTCTTTCGTGATCGTCAAATCGCTCATAGATCATTCGATGGTGGTGGTGGCATCCAAGTAAAATATCCTATGAATCAACATATTTTCTTTGATTTCAATCGTACCGAGGCAAACCATGTACCGGTGAAAACAGATACACTGTATGTACACCGCACCTTATTTTGCCGTCTTTTTTTATTCGCACGTTTATATACGTTACCAAGTCACTTCAGTGTCAAAGTTTCTTTATTCACTGTAATGAATGTTCCGCATTCTCGACAAACAATATTTTTCCTGATCACATTTTTCTCAAATAAATATAGCAACGTGTCGCGATTGCTCACTATTTTCATATATTTGCACAGTTTCATACTTTTCGGAAAACGAAATCAAAGTGTCGCGAAACAAGCCAGAATGAGCATCTACTAAACGAATAATTTCACGAAACTAAGGTGTAAAAAGACGAAATAGCAAACCAAAATAGAAACGAGAAAAGTATTACTGGATGATACAAATTTATTGAGAATCAAAACTTTTTCGTATTTTCGCACATTTGATTTTTGCAAATTATAATACGGTATAACTTTTTAGGAGGGGATGACCGCCGCGATTCCTCTACAGCATTGTGTTCGGAAGGTCGAAGACTATAAATCCCCCCACCCACCTGGGAGGGGGGGGGGGTATCATCCCGACAATTACCGATCGAAATTCTAATTGCATTAGTATTTTTTTTAATTACAAAAATAAAAAATGAGCAAACGAAGAGTCCATCAACTTGAAGAAATTAAGTAAAAACCTCTTTAGAAAAACCCAAAAATGTTGTCAGTTTTTTCGTATCTTGCACTGTGTTCGAGGTATTTGCATATTAGTAAACAATTTAATGTAAATTTGATTTTTTTATTGCAAAAAAAAATTTATTTGTTCTAACGAGTGTTAGAATTTTCAAGAAAATACAGGAGACCTGCAATTTTGTTAATTTTTGACGGATTTTATTCGTTATATTCTGGAAAAAGATGGTTAGGGCATTCTCAAAATAACTGGATAATTCCTCATTGTAGCAAATTCTCGAAACAGTGATCGTAGAAACCGATGAAACTGTTCTAGAAAGAATGGGAAAGGTCGAAATTCTGATTGAATCAGTGTTGTTCTTTTTTTCCAAACCCCTTTAGAAAACCCCGAAAATTTTGTCAGTTTTTTCAAATCTTGCACCGTTTTCGAGATATTTGCAAATTAATAAACGATTTGTTGTAAATTACATTTTCTTGTTGCAAAAACATTTACTTGCTCAAACGCACATAAAAGTAGCTTAGAAGTAGCTTATAAAGGGAGTTTTAAAAAATTTACAAGAAATCATAGTGCGCATATTCATTTCCTATTTTGCAAAAAAAAATTAAAAATATTCCAATCGAACGATCTGATTGTGAGTAATAAATTCACAAATGAAATAAACGATGAATGAATCAGAACTTTTCAAAAGCTCTCAAAAAATGTTAAAAAGTACCTCGGCGATATTATTCTCGTAGTTTTGCCGCTAATAAATTGCAGATCGATCGTCGGTACGATTAAAAGAGAGAATAAGTAATCGAATGAGAGAACGCTATTCGGGGTGCGCGAAGACTAACATCGAATGGGTGATGAAAAAAGCTTTCGTGAAAAATATATATAGAAATGATGGGATGAGAGGTTGGAATAATGCTGGTATCTATCTATTTATCTCTCTCTCTCCTTCTCTCTCTCTCTCTCCCTATATGTCTCACCCTCTCTTAGCCCGGTTGAATACACGCTTAAACGCACCTCGTAAATTCAACCTATGAAATCATTTCGCCATCGAAGAATAAAAGGGGCGTGTGTAAGCGCGCGTGTGAGCGAAAGGGGAAAGGAAACGATCGAAGGGGGAAAATGGAGGGATGCGAGAGAGAGCAAATATAGCTTGCCCGAACGTTTACGCAACGTGTTATCGACTCTTCTTGTTCCGTTCTTCGTTTCCCCCTCCACTTTCATATCCTTTCGCTTTATTTCCTCTCTGGCGCTTTATAACACCTCGTAATGTAGCCCAGTCTGGAGAGTACAACGGAGAAGGAAGGAAAGAGAGAAGAACAGAACGAGCGACTGGAAAGGAGAAAAAAAACGAGATAATAGCGCCAGGCTGCATTCGCTTATCGCTCATAATATTCGCATCCTGTAAACGCTTGAGAAAATTGTTCCATCACTTCCGATATTAAAATCGTTCTATAAACTATAATAATGCGAAGCGTAACAGAGAGATGACAAAAAATCTCGTTGCACTCCGATGAAGAGTGTTCAGAAGAAATTTGAAAAAAGCCGTAAAAGGATTTATCAAAAAATTACCTCTAGTACGATAAAAATGTAACGAAGCACGGACGATTTGAAAATTTTTGCTGAATTGTCGAATTTAAATAGAGAATGTTTTTTACTGACAATGAATATAGAGAGTGGAATTTATATGTATTCACGAATACTTTGCAATTATCTATTTTTATTTTCCTATTGCGAACGCAGCTTCGCTGGAATTAAAATCTGCCGGGAACTGAAGGGTCCGCTTTCTCGTTTTCATCGCTGATGAATCCCTGCAGAGAGTTCCGCCGATCTTCAATCTCGTTAACGTTGACGAGATATTTCTCTTTTCCGTTATTCCGGAAAAACTCATAGTGTCCCGTTTCTATTGACATGCATCCCTGAACAATTTTTTCCACTCTCGGTACACGAAGGTAACCCCCGAACGAAAAGAAAAGTTATTAATCACCGATAATTCTTGATTTAATTACGAGAAAAATAAATGAGGCCGTGTTTTTTAATCTTCGAGAGTAAAACCAACCGACGGTATAATAATGAAAAATGCACAACAATGGAGAGCATAACGTCATATTCCAAACTAACGAGGAAAGCAAAGATAACAGAGTTGGAAATAAAATCATCAAGAACATCAAGAGACTCAGCTTTTGATATAAGCCGTTTGCATATTCCAGAAGAGCTCGCGATCAGAAATCAACGGTAGAGGGTACTCGCAGAGGCTCTCGAATTTCTCATTATTTCATAATCCTACGTACCAATTAACGTCATTACACGGGCCAAACCGGGAGAAGGCGTTTTTTTATCATATTTCAGCAGCGAGCGTTCGCGGAGATTACACACGCACTTGAAATCGATTCGCGATAAACATGCGTACGTGCTTTATCCGATAAACGTAATGATCGATCGGGTCACTTCACCAGAACGCTGAAATTTACGTTATTCTCCCGTGTGTTCCAGCTCGCGCGAGCTTTCCGTTATTTTCATAATCGAATGAGGGTCGCGCCATTGAGAATGAAAGGAAATTTGATTTTGCCTCGTCACAGAGGATGCTTTGTGACGGTGATGGAAAAAAGAGAGGAAAAATTCGTACTCGGGCAAAATAAATTCAATTCGGTAATGCTGACACGCTGAAACTAAAGCTCTGAAAAGTTACGCATGTAAAAATGAATTTCTCGTCCGTGCTCTCTCCCGTGTTGTTGACGTACGAATTTAATATTGTTAAATCCTCGCGAAAGTAATTTGAAAATCTTTTTTTTCTCCTATACTCTCCTTTCTTCCGCCACGACAACCGTTTTAAGCGAAGCGGTTAATTTTTTCACCCCAGAAAAAAATTCTTTCTCTATATAAAGTTTACCTGTACAGAAAAGAATGTCGATACGACCGTGCACTTCGCGGGTTCTCCGCTCCGTCCTTCGCAGTTGTACCTGATGCATGATAAAAATCGTTCCGAATAACAGCATCGTTCGTCAATTATTCCGTGACTCGACAGTGTGTGCGTCGCTCGAGAAAAAAAAATGCGCAAGAGAAAGAACTAGAGTGAAAGACCCTTGGAACCGGTAAACTCATTAAAAATTAATTTCTTTCTCTGCGTACACGGCTCCATCCGGAGAGGGGGTATATGGAGGCATGTCTCGCCGGAACTGGGCCGAGCTGACTCTCGTTCTCAACATACAAGTCATTCCTTATATACTCGTACATAAGTTATGTGCGTAAAAAAATGTTCACTCTGTGTATATAAAACAGTATTAAATGCGAGTATACACAGACGCATATATGAACTCTCTTGTACTTTCTCGTTCATGCCAAGCAAACAACATTTTTTCAGCACGATAAAATTGCGTTTCAGCCCTTCCGAAGAGAGATCCTGAAATTTCTGGGCTCTCGTCTCACTACGCTGTCGGCGAGAACGTGACTGCCAACTGCACTGCCTGGCCTTCCGTGCCGAAAGCAACCCTCCAGTGGACCATCAATGGCAAACCGGTGAGTAGTAAAGATCAGAAAAATTCGTTTTTAAACAAACCCCCCGGAGCTTTTGTTAATTAATTCAACGAATTGACGTTGCTTAAACATTTACTTTTTGTATACTTGTTAATGAAATTCTAAAAATATCTCTTTGAACTATTATTGTCATGTCAAATAAAATTCGCTCTTCGTATAAACAATGATGAGCGAAAAACAATTAATCGCTTATAACACAATGAAATTGAAACTAACGAAGAGTCGCTGGCTTGCAATATTTTCTGTTTGCGTATAAAAACCCATCTGGATTTAACGATGTACAGGAATTAAATATCAGAAGCAGGATTCGTTAATATAATTGCTGTACATCGTTGTTATTGCTTTTTATGTATGTTGCTGGATTTTGTTTTACTCCAGAGAGATTCCTGAATATCTAGAAGGTACAGAATGTGGAAAATCAATAAATGCATCGGGATGATTGAAATGCATGTTTTTGGGCGAAAGAGAAAATTTGCGATATCTCAACGAATGAATGGATAATACACGCCGCTACAAAAAGCTCGGCGTGTGTCTGTGAGAGCGTAAGAGCCGCAGTGAAGATAGAAAAGGAATGTCGAGGAAAAGGCTTGAAGGGGTCTCGACTTTGTCGTCCTCTTTCTCTTTTCCTCTCGGGCACTTGAAAACTCTTCAATTCGAGCATGTGTATAGCACTGCGAAAAAGTGACTTTGATCGCGCGTTCTCACGACTCGACACCGTTTTTCATTTTTCCGACCCCACGTCGTCACCTACTTTGGGAACTCTTCATAAAGACGCCATGTACAGGGCGTCCCGGAAGGATCGCCGAGTCTTGGGAGAGCTGACATTTCTGGGAAAAGAACGAAGAGAGATAGAGAGAAACAGAAGCAGAGAGAGAACATGAAAGAAACGAAAATTACGAGTCATCTCTTCTGCGAGTCCGGCCAACGCCCTGAAACAGAGAAACCTTCGTTACTCATTACAAAATACAAAAAAGCTTTGGGTATACTCCAGAAATATTTAAAGCTACAATAAGTTATTAATACAGTTCATGGATATTCTTGTTCCTTGGAGTTGGTTTGATTTGAAAATCGCCGTTTATAATTACGGAGAAAATCGATCGAACACAATTTCATACTGTAAACTTTGTAATCCTCTCAGTCCCTTGGTCAGTATCGTAAAGTATATACGTGCATCGGATCTCTTCATGAGAGAAATAAAAACAGAGCAGTGGTTTGATCACATTTCGTAAAAATATTAATGCTCCTGAAATGAAATGTCAGAGAATTTTTGGCCGTTGTGTTATTTTCTCGTGACGTCGGAATTTTTAATTCTCCGAACGAAAACATGCCAAAGTCACGAACGCGTGATCTTCGTGCAAAAGGTAATTAGTAATTCTGATTAAAATTCAAATTGTTCGCGACACAATCGAATATAATGTGCGTCGTATCGCATGACGGGCACTTAATAGCGTCTGGGGTAAGAGAACTTGATTAAGCAACTATCGCAGTAGTCAAAGGCAAATTACGTTTTGTCCGGCCACCGGAGAGGGCCGACCAGTGTCAGCACGAGACGCTTCTCCCTCTCTCGCTGTCCCTCTCTTTCTCTATCTCTCTCTTTCGCTATCTGTTCGCCCACCGATCGATTCGGCGTCTCGATTACGCGGTTCAATTGTTGCAATCTCAATGACATTCACCCAGCCCTATCGCTTTCCGAATATCTTAATTAGTGGGAAATTTCGAGAGCCAAGACGAAAGTTCTTCTTGACCCCAATCATGGCAAATCTTTTGGTCGATTCTTCGACCTCTCGCGCTATATATGACGAATTGAAATGGTCTTATTCTTTCTCTCCCCCTTTTTTTTACCGAGGGATTTTCGATGACATTATTAGTCGGAAATTGCTGACTCGACGCAATACGCGATAGATCGATTTTTGCAGCATGTAAACACATCGTAAAAAAACGAACGTAGTTTGAAGCTTGTGACTTACATAAACTGGCCAAATCTTTCCAATTCCTTATCTGCCGCGAGCAACCTCCGACTCTTCCTCTCGTTCTTTTTCGCTTGGCAGCGTCGTAAAGTTTCTGGATATTTCCCGAGGTTTTATCGGCCGAACGGGTCATGAATTGCCATGAAACATCCGAGCGAGCCGCCTACGTACGAAATAAGATCGCGAATGTAGTGAAAGGAGAATCAAAGAAAAAAAATCATCCCTTGTGAAAAAATCAGAAAAATTTCATTCCTGTAATTTCTTTTTCAGGCGCTAAATCGAAATTTTGATTACACATCGCTTTTTCAACAAAAACATAACGTCGGGGCAAAAATAGGTGAAGGGAAAAACGACATTTTAACGCATCGGTTTTGAAGGGTGAAATAAACTCGAAGAATTCTTTGAGGGGTGAAAGAAAACTCTCACGGTGGTTACACCGGCAGTATATTACATTTTTGTGCCTAAAAATCTAGGGTTGGATATAAAAAAATATATGTGCATGAGAGATATAGATATATGTATGTATATGTATATGATATGGCATACATACCGGTCGTTGGTAAGATTCTTGCGCCCGCCCTCTCATTTCTCGCCTCGCGTCGAGCGAACGAGGGACCGCGAAGATTTTGAGTCGCAATATTTCACAAAGGGCGCGGGCGAGAACTTCGCGACTCCTTGGCGAAAGAGAGCGCCGACTCCTGATGAAGATATATCCGAGGAGAGTCGCTGGCTCGAAGATCGAGTGACCCCGGAATGTGGTTAAATGACGAGTAAAATCGCGAGGATGCCTGGCGACGAGGACCAACTGACTGGAAAATAAATGAGCCCTGGGGCTTGAGTATCGAATAAAAAGAATAATAAAAAAACTCTAAGTATGAAGAACGGGATGAAAAACTGACGAGACGTGCAGGCGAAGCGTGAGAGAGAAAAACGAGATACACAAAAAAAATTGTTGATCGTGAAAAAAAAGCGGAATATTCGAATCCCGGGGTTGATATTATAATTTTCGATAGAGTCACGTATCGCGTATGAAATAAAAATAAAAAACAAACGACGGGGGATTCCCGCATCAATTTATCTTCACGCTTTTTTCTCTCCCGATACTGCAGCGCTGATTTATAATGGAGCTATGTGACAAAGCCAAAATTTCTCATCACTTTTTTTCTGAGCTTCAGAGCTGAGCGGCTCACAATTTAAAAAAAATATAATAGAAGGCTTTCTCATACTGCGTTCAGGCGTGGCTTAAATGAAAAAGAAATATTATTTCCACATCATTATTAAAAAAAATAGTTAAACTAAATTTATCTTCCGAGGACAGCGAGCATGAAAGCTCAGCTCGTTAAAGTCGGTGTTGGTAACGAAGCTGGGCAATTTGAGAGAAAAATACACGCTGAAATAAAAAAATAGGGAAACGTGTAAACCGGACGAAGGCGTGGAAAGTATACAGCGCGACGTGCGGTGAGAGAGGGAGCTCGAAATGCGATTTGAGTGACGAGCAATCGGTAACCAACACGTAGAAATTTAAGCTTCCTCCAGAATCTGTATCAAGAGGAAGGATAAAAAAAGGGAAAAGAGGAAAAACATCGGGACCATAAAAAAGGAAGAAACGTGTTTGCACGAAGATCGCGCGAGCAACGCGTAATTTCGTTCCGTGCAGTATAGCTGTAAATACGCGATGAACTCGGCAAAAAAAAGGAAGCTTGATCGCCATTCTTGCTCGTTAGTCGAGCGTGTATCTCGAACAACGTCTCGTGCCAAATACACGTTCCACACCACCGTATTTTTCAACAGAGCACGATATCTCTAGCGATTCTGAACGTAATTCACACCTGAAAATAACGTAGCGAAAATTTTTTAATTTCCAGGGAAAAGCACACTCTAAAGAAAACTCTACTTTCTCGAAAACCATGAAAAATATTTCTTTATTTGAACAAGCCCTTCTAAAGAGAAACACTAAATGAAAAGTGAATTGGAATAAAATTATTCAGTTGAGTAAAAAGAGACAAATTTTCCGGTGAAATAAATCTCGTTGCGAAAAATAAATTTAGCAAGGAATAAAATAATTTTTTGCTGCTCGTCGAAAGCAAAGAGGAAGGTGTTGAGTAACCAAGAACTGTAATTTTGCGGAGTGGTTACGTGGTTATGTGTGGAATGAGAAAAGATATTGCCTCGAGCGTTGTGTAAATGGACTTTGCTCGTCAATTAACGCGTATCTGCACGTAGGTAAAATAATTAGTAAGTGAATGAGTGACTTCGCCAGGGGTATTAAAATGGATGCTACTTCGCAGTTGGTGATGTGTACTTCGTGCACACACACGCGGGAAAACAGAGAGTGAGGAAACTGGAAACGACAATCGGAAGATCGAAAGCGCGTGCGCGCTTTTGTTCCCGAACGCGGCGAGTCAGCCAAACAATCAAGCGAAACGATAAACAGAGAGAAACTCGAGAGCGCCGGTCATCACGAATAAATTTTACGGACAATTTCGTTTTCAAGTCCGCTGGGTGTTACGACTCCTCGTGTACACTTTTTCGTTTTACACGCGGCTATTCAATTTTCCAGAATGAAATGGCGATGACAGCTGATCATCGGCAACCATAAAGTGCATGCAATTTCCGGGAATCGTTATTATTTTGTATTTACTTCACAAATTTAACATTGAGATGAGATTTGTGGAGTTCACAAACATTCCTCTCCCTCTACCTGGCGCGACTTAAGCCGACGTTGTCGCAGAGGCCCTAGGATTCAAGTTCCATTTTATTTGCCAGTGGCGGTCAAATAACGCTTGTAATCTGATTTTAATCTCAACGTGTTCGTGCAAAGTTTTCGTCTTGCGAACGAAGTTCAACGAGCTTGATGTCAAGGTCCGAATTTTCTCGTTCCAACATAAATTTGAGAATTGCTGTCGTTCTTTTTACTTTTAAATTATACTCCCGACAACCCCATTTTATAATAAATTATACGATTTTCAAAACACCAATTTAGGAGATTGCAATCAAAACTAAATCACGAATACGTTTGATAAAAAAATTAATATTTTTTGTAAGAAGTTGATATATTTCTTTATTAAAAGTACATAAATTCTTTTCGTAAAGTCAAAGTCGCCCACCTTGCGGAGTCTCACGGTAATTTTCTCGATTTTTTCCTCGTTTCATTTTTTTTTTCGTCAAATCCCCACACTGATCTCTCTACCCTCAAAACGTTGCCCATATATCTCCTCATTTTTTATGTCTCCCGATATATATTTCTCTTGGCCAAGACCCTCGTCGGCTTTACCTGTTTTCCGGCTCGGATCTTGAGAAAATCCCTCCGGATAGAGCGCGGAGAATTCCCTTAAACACGCTGAGCGAGACTGAACACTTCTGGAGTGTGTAGTGTAACACCCGAATCGTTGTATATACAAAAAGCGCGCACACATCCTTACAAACACGTAAAGAGCCATAGAAAAAAGTAATATCGTTTGATACTTTGTGCCCCAAAAGAATCTCGTTCCGTACACACTTTTCTACGGATCTTTTCATCGTATCGGTAGGTCGCTAGACAGACGCAGCGAGGAGAAAAAAAATAGATCAACGTTTTACGTTCAATCGTACGAGAGTATGTTCGCGATTTCGACTGATCCCCGCTGGTACAAAAACCTTTATTTTCGAGCAGTATATCGTATTCGAAAGTCCTCATTCATTTCCTCTTTACGTAAATCTACTCTAAAAAAACTTGACGCAAATGTCGATACTGATTAAAGTTTTTATATCGAATCAACGAACATTAAAGTGAAACTTAATTTTCATTGCATTAAAGTATAAAAATTCCATTCGTTACATTCTTTGTAACTTTGTTCTTTGACTGTTTATGTAATTTTTTATATAAATTAATGAAAATGAGGAATTTAAATGACCGTATGATTTCAGACGAGATAACGTCGTGAGACGACGATCATCCGGGGTAATCGAGATGATGCGTATTCCAATGAGGAAGTTTATTATTCTCGAAGGGTTTTATGAGAGTTTTGTGTACGCAGGATATATCCCAATGTGCGTGGAATCGGGGTTGGGAGTATATTATCCCGTTTACAAGCGCGGATTTAACGCTCCGAACGAGCAGGCCCAGATTATGATTGTGTGGAGCGTGTTGAACGAGAGCTCGATCCCATTGTCACGAATATGCGGTGAAAACATTTGCGGGAGGATGCTTCGGCGTTTAATTGCTGGAAAATATACGTCGGGAAAGAGAGGGAAAGTGCTCGTAACGCGAAGCTAAACTATTGTACGAAATTCGGCTTAATTATTCATCGCGCGTGGCCAACGAGAATCTCTGCGAGACATCGCGATCCTTCCGATATACGTCCAAAACGTTCTCTTCACCAATTCACATTTTTTACGACTTCAATGAGAAGATCGCTTCCTGCAATTTCGCGGGTCTACTCCGCCGCTATCGGTGGGATCTCTTGGACAAAGTTTCGCCGACGAAAAATACGACCCTCTTCAAAAATTCCCCCTCGGGTCGTAATCATCGAGGCCCATTTTAATCTAATATTATCTGACATCGTATAAATGGTCCTTATCGATGGATATTATGTAACGATAACTCAGGTACATTGGGACTAATTTTCTCTCCCCCTGAATTTTATCTTTCTTATGATTTTCAATCTGATTTCCGTTTCTTTTTTATTAGTGATGGTAGGCGGTCTATACTATTTCTATATGGAAGAAGTATCTTTTTGTTCAGAAAATAGCGTATTTTTTTTCATTGTCTTTTCGCTCGTGATTTTAATAGGAATTGTTATTTCGAAGGGCTCCTTTGACAGGAAAACAACGCAAGTATTATTTTTAATAATTATTATCTTAATTTCAGATATGACGTATTTTTTAATTAATATAACAAAATCCTTTAAAAACTGTCGATCCAGGATTGTAATTACGTACGCACCGTAATCAAACAGGGAATTGCATACAAATCACGTTCACGGTCCCGTTAACTGTAGCAAAGAGAAAATACGTTGGGATCCTTTATTTCCTGTTTTTTTTCCTGCATGATTAACGAGTCAGAAAAATGTGATGTTCTCCCTGCAATATCAGCCGCGTTTACTGATCGTAACGTGATTAAAGAGTTCCCGTCAAGTCGAATAAATTGCACGCCCAGTTCTCGAATCTCCAATGATTAATTGAAGAAAAATTCTCATTGATGAGGATTAATCGATCAGTTTGGTTAATCGATCGAGGAAGATTACCGTTTCTCTAACCTGTTGGTTCAATGATAAAGTGAAACATATGAAAAATCAAATATGGAGATGTATAGCCTTAAGGATACCTTTTCATTTAAAACGTTAATTTCTCTCCAATATCTGACATAAATTCAAGTGACATCTGCGCACGATATGCTGCAATACTACCAACGCCACACCACATTAGGCTATAAGCATGCAACGTCATCTGGTGACAGAAAGTCGAACCAGCGCAAAGGTGCAAATTCATTCAGAATCACCAATTATTAAAATTATTATTGCATCGTTGTTTTGATCAAACTCTGACCCCAGGTCAGACGCCAATATTCGCTCCTTTTTTTTCTATTTTTTGTTGAAAAAATCACTGGCCTCTCGCTCATCGAAAAAGTTATATTCGCAAACATACTTGAAATTTGTGGGATTTGAAATTTCTGAAACGAAGACTCTGAAAAGTTGTTGCTTTTTCCTCGATGTACAACGAGAGTGCATTCACAAATTAATACGGCTTTGAACTCGAATGGACGGGAAGTGTACAAATACCTCGACTTTATGACTTTTTCGGAAGCTTAACGCGCCCGAAAAATCGGGAGGGATTAAAGCGCAGCAAATATAGCGACGAATCGAATAACGGTATCTCGCGCTCTCGCGATTCGCTTGCGCGGGTACGACCACAATTCCATAGAGCTCGGGGGTCTCCTCGCTCGCGCACACAACCTCCCGGGTATAACCTACATCGGTAGATTTAACTTTGGCGACTAGCCGAACCCTCGATGTTGAATCGTGACCGCAAAGCGATAACGGGTACTCTCTCTCTCTCTCCTCTCTCTCTTTTTGACCCTCTGTTTCCCCCACATATACGGACAGGCTATCTTCCTCTGACGTTTGCGACAGCCGATCTCTAACCGCACAAATGAAACGACTCAACGTTCCGTGATACAAGCTCACCTGACGAACTCAATTATTGTTTTTCCCCTCTGGAGCTTTAATGAATTTCTATATTAAGTGAAATTGCCATGAAGAACATCGACACATATTCTTCTATATAACTGTATGCAGTATATCGTTTTTCTAAAACTTTTCCTCAAAATTTATTTTCTTCAAATGTTCCGACGTTTCAAGTTTTTATTTTCTCTGTATAATTTTATCTTTGTCAATTCCACAACGATCCGAAGGATTGAGAGTCGTGAGACAATGCAATTTGTATACAAATTGATTCATTCGATCCTGGATCGTATTTTCATTCCTCGAATTGGCTTGCACGGGATAAATCCGTTCACGATTGCAATACAGGGCTGTACCTTCGGAGTTTGGTCGATCGTGGAACAGTGACAAATTCGCTGTGATTAAAGAACGAATTCCTTGTCGCGTTGGTGTGCTGCGGGGGTGATAGGGCCAAGTCGTATATCATAGTGTGTACCGTACTATGCTGTTTGCGCGAGTAGAATTGTCTTCTCTGGTCGATTATATGTATATATGTACATATATCTGTTCGCAAGATCTCTTTCGCACTTGCCGTCTTTCCGGAGCGAGAACGGGAGAAGAAGAGAAACGGGTACGTGATGCGAAAGCTCAAAAAGATACGAGATCGCTCGAAAGAGAAAAGAATCCAGAGTGGAGTGTATGAGCATTACGGGAGGAGAGAGAGAAGGATGAGAGGGAAGAGGGAAAAACGAGAAAAAAGGAGGAAGTTTCCGGAAGCGCGAGACCATGAATTACACTTCTCCACTGCAAATGTCTCGAATTACGTCGGATGAGCTTTATTTATTTACTCTATTTTTATCCTTATTTTTTTCATCTCAGCTCGGAGCTTTGGGAAAACCCGAGTTCCTTTTTTATGTAAAAAATGCGTGCAGCGAGAAAAAATTGTTAGAGTTAAAGGGAGCCCGGGATGTATTTTTATCATGTCCACTCGGAAAAAGTTACGTCCTTCTGATCGCAAATAACTCTCATATCTCGAGTGTATTTTTCTATCACGTCACGGTGGAAACTCTTTCTCTTATCAACCTGAGAAATGTTGCTGGTTGCGGATTAACCGACGGACCATTTTTCACTCCCCTTTTAGCTCAAACTTCATTATCACTTGAAAATATTTTTCTGTTTTATCAAGATAAATAATTTTTAATTCTTTCGAAAACATCCCGACGTCAGTCAAGGAATATGAGGAGGAAACACTTTTTATTCTTCTTTTGAAATTAAGGTAAATTTTAATACAATGATGATGATGCGTTATCCAAATCTTTTAAAAATATTTAAATTCTAGGAGAAAAATTCTTATCGTTTGTCGAGATTAACGAAAAAAAGGGTAAAAGGAGATGAACGGAACTTGCCAGGCAGAAATTATAACGCATTCAAGTTGACAGTTTTTCTTTTCACTCTTTTTTTTTACCGGACGTCTTTATATATTCGTGGAAGTGTACACGCGGCATTGAAAAATCTTGAAAAACGTACACGGAACGATTTTCACGCCCGCGGAAGCAATTACTCGGGAATAAAGAAAAGAAAAGAGAGAGGGAGAGAGTGAGAGCGAGGGAGAGATTTTCTCGACTGACGCGAAGAGAAAAGTCTTAGCCGCGACGTTTTAGGGGTGCGACGACTTCGTGCCGTACGAGATTTATCAGGGCAGCGAGAGAATGAAGAAGAGAGGCAGAGAGTAAAAAAAGAAGAATAAGAGCGAGAAAAAGAGTGTACAGAAAAGGGCGAACGAGAGAAAATTCGTCGTGCGTCCTACTCCGAGGGCGTCGCGTGCTGCCCGACGTGTGGCTTCGTGCCAGGTCGGTGACCGTAATTTCGTCGTGCTTGCCTTCTAAAGAAAAATGTACGCGCGAGAAATATTCCTTACGACAGTCCTTTCCGCAGGCACTCCTGCAGTCTCCGGCACACCTTTTTTCACATTCTGTTTTTTTCCCCAATCTCGCGACACAACGCAAAGAAAAATTCTCACTTCTTATGCAGAATCCATGTATGGAGTTTGAATTTAAATCTTTCAAATGTGCTTACTTGAGAGAAAAACAAAATATCTATGTATATAAAAAGGTTAATCTCTCCTGTGAAAATATTTTCCACAATGTGTATCACGAGAAAATAGAGTTAAATTCTCTGATTTCCTTGTAACTTGAGACACAATTCAATAATAATTTTACACTCTCTATTGATTTGCGTAATTCAGAAGATATTAAATTCATCAAACAATTATATTCGGAGGGATTTACTCAAATGTACAAACACATTGGCTTTATTCTGTAATTTTCATTATGAGATTGAATATTCGAATGGATTGCCGAGTCAATACATATAAACATAACAGAAATTTATTAATGAGGATCCGGTATCTTTCGTATTATTTCTATATTGTAATTGAAGAATGTACATTTAAACAAACGGACAATCTATGTACATTACAATATACTTTTACCGTGAATATTTACATCACTTCTGGCAAAACAAATTTATGTATTGTATAATGCGAGCTTTAAATTTTGAAATTCTTGGCACAAAGTGAAATTTGCCAATTTTCGAAAGTTCGAGAAGGTTTTTGTAATAAATATTTAATTTATATATTAAATGCTGAATCAAATTTCATCTGTCATTATTTATTAATTTTGCTGACATTCAATTAATTTTTTTTCATCGTTGCACGTTGTCATGTAAGAAATTTCAATGAATTACGTTTCTATTATTGACAATAATATGATGACTGAAAATTGAATTTTTTTTGCAGGTTCCACCAGGATTGACGATCGTCCATCCTCCACTGCCACCGGTCTCGAGTCTCGGAACTCCAAATAGCCTCGGATTACGAATGGACGCGGATCCGCGACATTTCGCGGGCGGTGACGGCTCAGTTTTGATTCGTTGCATCGCCTACGTCGGCTCGCGAAGAATGGAAACGGAAAAAACCGTGCACATGGCGCATGTGAACAATCAGAGATTAAGCGCAGGTGATCTGCGTGGTGGTGGAAATTCAGTCAGAATTACCCGTGAAAAGTTCGTCTCTCTCTTTCTTACAATCATTGTGATGTTATTCGCCACGTGACTGCTCGCTCTTTGAGCCTGAGACGAAATTTCTTCGTAAACTGCATTATCGTTATTGAAAAAAGTCACGAAAGTGGCGCCGCTATCGAACTAGACGCAATTTTCGTTCATTTTTTCTATATGCAATTCTTTGTTAAAAAACGATACAGATATTCGGCGTCGAATTGAAACGTGATTACCGAGAAACTCGAATGTTGCGGCTCGCCGCGTGTATAGATCCATCGAGATTTCCGGATCTAAATCTCGTTCCGGACGCACGCAACGACCACATCACAGTTTGCCAGTCCCTTTTACATCCATCGCTGTTTCAGCAGCCAAAGAGATTGCCCGCTTGTCAACAAGATTACAACCGAGCTCTCTCGAAATCGCTGCCAAGCTTCTGGTCTGAAGACCCCGAATTTTCGTGACGACGGATCAAATCTTCACGTAGTGTAAAAATAAAAAGTTCAATAAAAGCAAACATCCAAACAAAGAAAAATTGAAAATAAAATTCTCATAGGATAAAATTGTGAACAAGATTTGTCCATTTTCATTCAACGGACTCGTTGAAGCCAAAAGAGTGAAAAACTGAGAGAGATAATACCAATTTCGACCGCTATTCGATTATGGCATTGAATGACGCGATTTGCTGATTCCGGATTCGGCATAATTAACAAGCTCCGGTTTGAGGGAAGAATGCCGGATAAATTTCGATCGATTCGCGGGGGTTCACTGGAACTGCGGAGATTGTCGGGATGCGCGGATACGTGAGCATTTTCGCGAATCGAGAAATCCCCTTGGGAAAAAGCAGGAAAGAAATTATAGGAAATATATCGGTGCGATTGCCTTTCTCTATATACCGATCGTTGGCCTCTTGTACTCGAAAAAGTTTATCGCATTTGCGTGCTCGCGAATTTCTCGAAAAGCTCTCGTCGGTAATGTACGTTTTTTTCCGGGAAGGAAACGCGATTATATAACTGCCGGCACATATCCGGACAACGTGCTCCGATCCAAGAGCCAACGGTAATTGGTGAGCCCTTATAAGTTTCCAACGTGATAAAGCGAAAGATATAGATATAAAGTTTCATGGAGAGGATTTTCCCGATACGATGCAATCTTCCCCGTTAGGTCAATGAATATCAGTCGTGTCAAATTATCGGATCGATTGCTCGCTGTGCACCGGCTGATCGATCAATCAAGCGCCAAGAGCGACTTTATTTAATTCCGAAAAATATAATTACGATCGTAAATTAAATCTTCCGGAAAAACATTTGAGCTTATTTATCCGATTCGCCGAATCCATCTTTTCAGTTCGAAAAAAAATTGTTCATTCCGAAACAAATATTTCCTCAACTCGAAAAATTGGCCTCTGATATTTTTTGATCGAAACTTTTCTCTCTTTTGGTTTTCCTCTTTTTTCAATCCTTGCTCCCAGGGCAAATAATTCCATTGAAAAAAATCACCACGATGTGGATGTACGATTTGTCAAACCAACCACGGGACACGCCACGTAGACGCGTTGGTAAATGAAACTGCGGGTATACGACCGTGGCGATTGACGTAGGAAAATGGAAGCAGAGTAGAGAGGGAATTATCGAATTTTCGGAGGGACTCTAATAGCAGAGAGAGAGAGAGAGAGAGAGAGAGAGAGAGAGAAACCATCAATTCAAAAAAGAAAAAAAATCTCTATGGCTGTTGATTTGGAAATTGTGAGAAAGTATAGGTAGTCAAGGAGCGAGAAAAACAGAGAAAAACACATAAGTATATATATATATAAACAAAAATAAATTTATCTATGACAAAAAAAGTGTGAATGAGAAATGTGTACGCGAATGATTTTGAGTGAGGTTGGACGATTGACATCACTGTATCTAATGTCGGTAACATTAATTTTCAACGATAAATCGACTATTGGAAATTTTAAGAATCGAAGCGTGAGGCTGTTGGAGGAGGGGTAAGAAGCGCATGTCCGTGATTAATTGTCTTTCTTTAATTCTCGATAAAAGGTTGAGAGACGAGCATTGATTAATTGTAGATATTTAAGGGACTCCGCGCTGCGATCGGCCTGGCTGCACATATCACCAAAGTGACATAAAAAAAAAGAAAAATTCAACCGACCCTTTCTACCTTTTTTTCGACAGACACGAAACTTTTGCCCAATTTTTGTAACTTTTCAAAAATTCAAAACAATGGAGAATCCATCGGATCAATACTTTCCTGATTTCAATAGACCCGAAAATTTTCATTCCTCGCCTGGGAAATGCGGAGCAAATCACCGCCTGAAAAATGCAAAATATTGACGGAAACGCCCCCAGCGGGGGAGAGAAATAAATTTTTCATCGATTAATTTCGAAGACGAGGAGAGAGTAATTTTCTTTCTCATGCATTTTCGTTCGAACATGGCACATTGTAAAAATATTTTCGCGAAAGAAAAGCGAGCGCTGGGCGAGAAAAAAAATAACGAAACGGGGACAGGAAACGCGAAACAAGATCGACTAAAGTATTAATTTCATAAGAGTGTTGAAAATTCATATTGTCGCTGTAAGTAAATATAAATCTAAGCACACGTATAAACCGTGAGAGGTAAAAAATGAAATGAATGGGGGAGGAGAAGGAAAAAAATTGTAAAAGTGAGAAAACGTGTGAGTGGAACATTTAACGAAGACGAACGAGTGGAGAGGGAGAGAAAAAAAGATACGACGAGGACGAGAAAGAAAATAGGAGGAAAAAAGGCGATAAAAAATATACAATGAACGTCTGGTGTATATTGTAGCTATATAAATAGCGAAATATCCGTGATGAATGGATCGTTGTGAAGCGAGAGCAGAGTGAGCGTGAAGTTAAATTTATCCCCATTATTCTATACGAATTAAAAGTCCCCGAAAGAAAAAAAGGCAAAATAAAAATAAATAAATGAAAATAAAAAAAGGAATATTTACTCGCGACGAGACGACTTTTTCCGATTCGAATAATAATTCATTGAACCGCTCTAAATAATGAATACACATAGTAACATGTAACTTTCGAGAGAAAACATAAAAACGAGATGCGAAGGAAACGTGAGGAGATTTGCAGAGAACAAAAAAGGACTTAAAAAAAGGAACAAAGTGTATTTTCATCAATTTTTGTGAAGGGATATTTGTGCGTGCACGCATTTATTGTATTGTATAATAAAAGTTACGTAAAATCAGAGAAAATGTGAGAGAGTGCGAGAGAACATGGAAAAAAAATCGTGAAAAATCGACATTATTCTAAATTCGTTTGAAATATTCCACGCACGTTGTAAAAGTTTATTAAGTGGCATGTTAAATTATACGCGGCGCAACGGTCGCGATAACTCACGAAAATAAAAGAACGAGAACGAAGAAGCGGAAGAGACAGAAAATAACGTATAAATATTCTATATAATATAAAAACCACATAAATGTACATAGGAATAAATTAAAAAGAATAATATTGAAGATATGCAAACAAACGTATGCTCGTGGACCGTGATTTTTGTATCGTCGCATATACGAGCATGCGTTTGCTTGCGAACATGTGTGTATTTATATTGCAATAATACTGATGGAATTTCAAGGTGCTTTGTTTCACGACACTCCGTCTCTATTCCGATTTTCCATTGAAATATCACCAAAAAGGAAAGGGAAGAACGATGATTTTTTTTTCTCGGTCGGAAGGTTTCTCCGATATTCGGTGTCCCGAATGAAGCACACGTGTACAGCCTAATAAAAAGGAATCAAATAAAATGAAGAAAAAACTTCTCTGTCGCTTTTCTTTCGAAATAAAATCCCGAATTCATTAAAATAACGTATATCCATCCCCCCCGCAAGAACAAAACGCTCTTTTTATGACAATAAATATTCGAAACTTTTGCCTTTCCAGGGGATTTATCAGAATATTATTTTTTTATCATTTTCTCGCATTTTTCGAAGGGAGAATAAGAGTAGACGAAAAATGGAAATGATCGAAGGTTTTTCTGCGCACCTGGGACTTTTCCTCGTGCATATCCAGAAGGTGCGAGGAGGCAATAAAAGAAGTATAGGCATAAAATAAAAGTGCTACAGTGGTTACGTTTTAGAGGCACTTTGAAAGGAAGTAAAGACACGAAAAAGCCCGCCGCATAATACGTCGGAGCTTTCGGTGCGAGAATCGAGAGTGCTCGAGCTTGTACATAATATAATACATGTGCGACCAAAAAAACGTGCATTGCTGAGCAAATGTACGTACATTCTGGTCTAAAAATTGGTTACCTATTTAAATAGACATTTAAACGTGCTTGGTAAAAAAAAATGGCACAAAATATACAAATTTTATTTCACGTGTCCTATAAAGAATAATGGATAAAAAAATACAGCAAAAAATTGTACAAAGTTTTCTAAATAAATACAAAGATGTAAAAAAAATGATAAAAATCTAAAAGATACATACAAATTACAACACGAAAAAATCATCGACGAAGCTCAGGTGAGATGTAAGATCGAGAAAAATGGGAGGAATGAGAAACAAGAGGAAAAAAGGGTATGAGAAAATTCGCGCCCGTACGTGACGCATATATACTTTGCGAAACGGAGAAACGCAGACGAGAGAGAATGGGGGAAAGGTAAGAAGAGTCCTTGTCCCCGTTGTCGACGAGTCGTCGTTGGTCTCGCGCTTGCGGGGACGTCCTCCTCCCGATAAACCGGATTTGAAATCCGTGCATGAACGTGCACGGATTTTCCGAGAGAGATCAAGCCAGGGTTACCCCTTCCCTCGTACCAGGAAACTGCACAGGAAACAACTATTTTCTACGTCTTCCTTCTTCGTCTTTTTTTTCGACAAGCTCTCCATTCTCATCACGCTAGCTTTTATTGGGCTGCCTCGACCGATGGTATATATAGATGAAAAAAAGAGCATACAGAAAAAAAGGAGATTGGAAGAAGGGAAAGAGTTTCGGGACTTTTGACGCAGAGTCCGAGTTTCTTTCTTTTTCGTCATACCCACTTTTCTTTCTCCAGTGCCTTTCTTTTTCTCGCCATAATAAATGTAACCGTACACTTTGTGTTTTATGTCATTGTTCTTTCTTTTCCACGTACATCAAGTTCTCTCTCTCTCTCTCTCTTTTTCTCTTATTTTTTATCCTACGTTGCTCTTGATCTGTCGAATGAAATAGAAAACGTATTTTTCGAAGAAGATTTCTCCGTCTCTCTCTCTCCTTTCCTTGTCATTCACTGGAGAAACTTTTCGTAGTTACATCCACGTGAATACGAGAAAAGATTTTATCTCTTGGCCATGTATATGCGCTATCTGTCTCGAGCGTGTATGTGGAAGATCCAATTTGGGGCTCGCTGAAACATTTACCGAGAGATCGAGTCTTGAACCACACACGAGGAAAATAACGAAATCTTTCCAATTCAAGTTAGGTCTCGACGAGAGACAAATTCTTTTACGTTTCTCTAATCCGTCTATTCATTTCCTCACTTGCCCGTATTATATCCTGTAAAATCCTCCAAGAATTTACTTCTCCGATTAACTTCTCTTATTCAACTAAAAAACTCATAATCACAACTAAACGCTTTTTTTAAACTCCAAAACAAAATATTTTTCTTAATACACTATTCGTAGAACTGGGAAACTCATAATTACAGCTCAACGTTTATTAAATCCTGAAGGGACTGATTTTTTGTTAATTCAGCTCAAAAACTCGTAACTACAGATGAACGTTTATTAAATCCCGAAAAATGTTTTTTCCTTGACGCAGAGGATATTTTTTCGCTCTCTCAAAAAGCGCTAAAATTCAAATTCCGCGGGGATGTACGCTAATCTCGAGAACGCGGGATAAACCGGAGTTATGGGACGAGCTTTTTCCTCCGGCGGGGGTAACTTTGAGAAAATTACTCGAGGATAAGTCATCGCTTGTGTATGAAAAAGATTTCATTAGCGATGGGGAACAATATGCTACCGCATCGTATGCGGTCTTTATATTATATATCGTCGTTAACGGTAAACTCGCGCGTATAAAGTACGTAATATTCGCGTTTTAATATATCGAGGCGTTTGCACTTAAGGTATTGCGCCACAGTCGGGTTCAAAAATGTTTACATGCACTTGTAAAAAAATTTTACATACAAATTCCATCAAACTGATTTTATTGGATCTATTTTATTGATGGATTCGAGTCAATATTTCGTTTTTATGATTGTTTCAAAATATTTCGACATAATTTGAATGCGATATTCGTCATTTCAAAAATAAACTTCCATTGTGAGTAAAAGCAAAAACCATGAAAAAATTTTTTTTCATAATTTTCTAAAAATTTGTTACGAACCATATCAGCATCCTAGAAATGTATACACAATAAAACAGGTTTTATCATTCAGAAATCGAGATATTCAAGATTTCAAATCGCAATGAGCAATAATAAATAAGTTTTGATTTATAAATCATAAAGTCTCTTCAAATTTCTGCACACACACTTTAACATTTAGTAGCAACATTTCAAGAAAAAGTACAGAAAATCATTTTCGCGCAAGAACAACCATAACGGAGGTTCAATATCGTTGTGAAAATACGCCGAGAGAAGATGCGGAGCTCCGAATATTTGTAAGGGACGATATAGCGAATACCTTTTCGAAAAAAAAAGATAAATATATTCCTGTGTTTACATTCTTTTATTTATTTATAGAAGGAGCGAGAGAGCGACACGTGGCCGAGTAATAAAAATTCTACGAGGGGATAAACTATCTTCCCTTCTTTTTTCTCCTGGTATATGGCGAACAGTATTTTTTTCCACTTTGCCTCCCGCCCTATATTCACACACAATACTTCACGATCTTGTGAGCATAACTTTCATCCCCGCTCGCCTGTTTCCCCTTTGTCAGGCCAGCCCTACACAAAAGCCGAGTTTCTTACACTCGTTGCATAAGGTAATATAAAATATATGGTACGCGATACAAGAGAGAATGCGAGAGGCGCATAAAGCTCACCCAAGGAGAACCGAAAAAAAGAGCGGGAGGGGACCCGAACCCGGAGGAAAAAAATGATGAGGATCTTGGAGGAGGAGTGGCGAGAGGAAAATTATTTCATAAGGCGTGTATCAGGGTGTATATTAAAAGAGAGAGAAAAAAAGAAACGAGCGAAGTGACCAAAATGGAAAGAAAGAAAGAAAATTGTGATTGCCGAAGGAAAACAAAGCTCGTATTTCCCTTGAGGGAGAAATATACTTTGACAGGACGAGATTGTCCTGGATTCACGAACGCTTACGAATGTGACGACTGACACAGAAATTATTGTGATATAAGATTTCATATCGGAACACTTGCGATCGGCTAAAAACGGGTCGATCATCAGGCACAGTGCAATTTTTGGTCCTCAAACTTTGAGAATTACTTTTAAAAATAGATTAGTTCAGAAAAAAAAGTAAATTTCGCGAGCTACTTTTTTCTATTTATTTTTCTCGTGCATGTCTCGCTCGGGAGGAGAAATGAGATGAGATACCGGATGAGAAAGGATGCGGCGGACGGTGCGCCTTCGGCAACGAAGTAAAATGCGAATTTATACTCATAGAGTTGAGAAAAGAAAGCGCGGAGGGCGAAGATCCTCTCGTGCCTTTGTATGTATATCGTTCCTCACGTACGGTATGTGCGCACACGCGAAAATTTTTTTCGCGTGTTTCGGATAATAGAAGTTTGCCGCGATCCGGGGTGTATGCGGTTGTGCGAGTGTGAATAAGAAAATTCTCGTTTACCCGAGTGCACGTGCTCTTTATTACACGATGAGGCTCTGGGAATAAAAGGAAGAAACGGCCGAAGAAAATAATGGCTCGGGAGCGAAATTTGAGGGGAAAAGAAAGGAAAGAAAAAAGCGACATCGATATTCCCTCGAGCGTTTGTTTTCCGGAGAATCCTTCAAGTGCAAAAACCAGAATTATCGAGAGGAAAAAAGCTACGAGCGTCGCTCGCTCCTGATAGAACGAGAGAGGAAAATGATTTTTCGCATTCGTAAATCTCCGAGTCCGTCCCACATGTCGCGATAATATGGCGTTTTCATAATGCGTTTCATTGTCCGGATATTTGATAGCGTCGTAGATTAAGCGATGTTGGCAAACACCTGGGACTATTCGTTCTCGGGGAATAGTTGGACTCGAATCCGGGTGGCGGCGTCGGGCGAGAACGGGATTTTGATAGACGTGACGGAAGATTGGAAGCGAGCCAGACCCCGCTTCGATCGTTGTCTCAATTAACGCGCCATCGGACTTTTACCTATTATACGACGTAATTCGCTTAAATACAGGCTAAACGATAAAATATTGTTCCCAGCTTGCCAATATATCTGTCAGTATGACTCGTGACAAAAAACCAAACTCAAAAAAAATGTATAAATTTAATTCTTACTAAAATAATACTTGCATAAAAGAGTATCGATTGGAAACATTTTTCATATAGGTATCTACGAAATTAAAAAAAAAACGAATTTGCCTATGAGCTTTTAATGCTTGTGTGAACAATTAAATATTTTTAACAAAAATCGTGTACATTCGGCACAGTGTAAAATAAAATGTCTCTCGATAAATATACACTTGAAAAAAAATATTTTTTTTCTCCAAACACATACTCGAGTCCTATATTTCGGGCCCTTCGAGAAAATCTCCACATCCGAATGATCCTTGAAACAAGCTGTATCATTCTTCCGTGCTCTCTAAACTAAGATAACTTGGCGTACTTGTAGAAAACTTAGTATATTCCGTGCAGTACATGTCAAACACAAATATATACGTGTGTACGGGAAGAAAATGGGGTATACCGAGCGATAAATACAGATATAAAGGGACGGATAGAAATGATCCTTCGGTCGGAAGTTTCGCTTGCCAGACGAGCTGGAAATCAATTTCGTTGGAACTTCGAAGTTAGCTACATCATCCTCTCTCAACATCCTTCAGCCTTTCTCTCGGTTCCCTTTCTCACTCTCTCTCTTTCGTTTCCACGGTTCATCCGTCAAGTTCCCCAAGCCGCGTTTACCACTCTACGGCAATCCTACCTTTAATGAAATCATGCTAATACATCTGGACAGGAAGGACCTTTCCGTTACGTCGTCCTGTTTAATCCGTTAAAAGAGAGAGTCGATCCATCCGCTCTTTCGATCATCAATTATGCAATTCGTGATGTGTCTAAGCGAAAAAGAAATAAATTCAATTACAATTGCGCGTCTGTCTAAATTTTTCTATTTCCGCATTTCGTCTGAAGTACAACTTTTGACTCTATGTGAGTCAATATACGCAGTAAAATGTTCTCTCAAGAGGTGGGAAGAAAAAAATGATCGATAAATTTTCCAGTTTAGGGACGCGGGTTTTATTTTTTATTTCTTAAGGAAGAACCCAAAGTGTAAATTTTGGTACAGATAGGTAAGAGAACCCGAGATAGCCTTCTCTTGCCTTTGTTCCGAAATGCAGGAAAACGGTCGAGTATACCAACCGACCGGAAGTATCTATCAGTCCGTACAAAGTGAGCCCATTACCCGAGGGACGTATCCGAGCGTTTTCTCCGGGATTTCCTTGCTTTAAAGGGGAGCGATTCTCTGTTTCGGACGAGTTACGTACATGGACAAGTTTACACCGGGACAAACGCCGTATCTCGAGTTATCTCGCTCTTAATCTCCTCTCGTTTCTTCTATCCCTCTCTTTCTCCGCCTGCAGATTCGTGCCGGAGATTCCGAGGCAAATTTCTGAAGGGATACCTACTAGCACGAGAAGTTCATATCTCCGGCGAGAAAGCTCGAGAATTCTTTCCACGAGCGTCCTCCTCGGGCGCGAAAAAGGCGACGAGCGAGAGATCCCAGACAAGAGGACTCTACAAAAATACTGCACGGATAAATTCTCTCTCAGATATGAAAAGCAACATTCTCCGATGCTTTTTTCCTCTTTTTAAAGCGAATTTATGACAAGAGTTGGCGAGTTGACTTTAACAAACTAAAATAAACCTTAAATAAACCTAAATAAAAGTTGAAAGCGCGATAAGCCTCGGACTTGTCAATCTTATCATTTTTCCGTAACGAATTAATAAATGCGAGAAGTTACTTAATGCGCGGAAAAGCTTTGTCGGGAGCTTTTGTACGTGACTGGCGAGATATATATCCGAAGAGCTGAACGATACCCAAAGGATATCTTTCTCGAGGAACGATCCCGTTTTTTGTCGTGCTGGATCGCTTATATATATTTTTTTCTCTTTTCCATCTCTCTCTCTCTCTCTCTCTCTCTCTCTCTCTCTCGCTTCCTCGTCTCCCGGCTGGAAAACTATGTCACATTTTCGCTCTCTCGTTTTATATCGCGCAGCCTCAGAAAAAATGCGGATAGGCGAGATAAGAGGGAGATAGATAGGGAAAAAGAGGTCCCGGGCGGCTCGTGGATAAGTTTCGAAAAGTATGTATTTATTTTGCCAGCGGGACGAATGAATTATTTATTTGTAAATGCCTAACGAGCCATGCCCGGCGTTCCACCCTTGGCATTCACCACCCTCGATACCTGCCTTCTCTCTCTCTTTCTCTCTTTACATTTTTTTTCTCTTTTTCTCTGCTCGTTTGCCTTCGCCGAAACCTCTCTCGCAATTCTCTTTCCAGCGAGTTCTCGTCGCGTAATTTACGTGCGCCCGGGGTTTATACGTCGGGCGAGAGGGAAAAAGAGGCAAAACCGAGACGAAAGATCGGTGCACGAACTTTCACGTGCTATACCAAACGACATACCAAAAGTCTCTCTCTTTACGAGTAAAAGCTCCGAGAGAAAGAGTCCGAGGAAAGTTCAACTTTTCTCCTACCACTCACAATCCCTCTCTGCGGCTTTGAGTTCTTGAGGTACGCGGGATTTGCATTTTTTTTTGTTGAAAATTATCGAAATTAAAAAAGTGCATATTTTTCTCGCTGCTGTAATTATTTTCAATGTTGTAGATTATATATTCTTTCCAAAGTGATTTTCGTAATTGTCACTCTGAGGTAATGGGATATTTCTCTGAATATAATTTATCAGGTATATAAGGAGATGGAACTTTTTCCTCACTCGCCGCACCGTGACCTGAAAACGGTGTGCGAGGCTCTTCGGCAATATTTTATTTTATAATTTTATAATGTTGGGCACCAGTTGACTCACAGACAACAATATATGATTAAATAAATATTATTTTATTTGGAATTTAGAGCAGGAGAGGGCAGGTTCAGCCAGATAGGCCAGATTGAATATGCCACATAATTAAATCTACCAAAAAACAGCATATATGCTGCAAAAAA